>JBCJKH010055830.1:6022-34172 GCA_039877255.1 Loriculus beryllinus | reverse complement strand
TGGAGTGGACTAGAATAAACAATAATGAGGTGTCCCATTATACTTATGAGTTTAATTGTTGTTCATGGCATGGAGCTACGGAATATTACTTCAGATGCACATTAAAGAGAAGACAGACTAATGACTTTACCATGGAAATGCTCAGGCTAACCTAATAGTCAGATAAAATGCCAGACATCCAGGTTAATTGCTTGCTTCGACTGGGTTCCAGAAGCTGAATCATGGATAAAAAGTCAAAGAAGTTGTTAAAGCCAACTGCTGTGCCAAGAATATAGGCTGGCAAAAGGGCCAATGAAGTCTCGTACTGTAGTAGAAAAACTAGCTGCAAACCACCAAAGGCAGTAGGTCCTGTCAATGGCAAGGGTTGATGGTGGCAAAGTTTGTGTGCCAATACAAAAAATGGGGAAGTCAGCTGACTGGAAATGTGCAGTAGTATGCAGCTCTCAAAGGTAGCAGCAGTACAGAACTGAAAGCACTGTATTATGTAAGCTAGAGATTTCTGGAAAAGGAAACTGCCTTCAGGTCAGTTCTACTGCATTTACAGAAGCAGAACTCTGCCGTACTGTGTGAACAAAACCATTTCCTTTACATCCACTCTGCACTATGATGTATCTTAGCACAAGAAGTGATGTGGAGAAGTGCCATGTAGTATGTATTATACTCTGGCAAACAGTTTGGCTCATCAGGGCAATTCTATATGGTGAAATTTAAAAATAAATAAGTACAGTCCCCCATCCCCAAGCAAATATAAAAATCTTATTTTCTACATGTGTTTTGAAGGAGAATCCTTTTGCCTTCTGATGAGGGTTATTTCAGAGAAAGCCCATGCAACAGAATGGGCAGACTTAATTTGTCAGTGGTCACAGGTGTGAAGGCACAGGGAAGTCTGGAACTAAAAATGAGGAAATGTGTTTTTACCCTGATTTTTTCAGAGAGGACATAGTGTGGACTAGATCAATAAAATCCAGGAATTGTATGAAATGTTTTCCTTGATTATTCTCTTTAACACTCAACGTAATAGCACTTCCAAAGAAATGGGATTTATGTGAGATTAAGTTTCTCTGGACTTGATAAAGGTGTGATATGGATCCTATAGGGAATTTAAGAGAGTTATGTCAGGTTTCAAAATACAAGATGCAAATATTATATATTTCCATTGATCCTGCAACCAAACCTAGAGTGTATGTCTGTCCCAGAATTCCAGTTCATGCTGCTGCTTTTTTTGTGAGAAGGACACAAAGGCATGTACTGTTGTGTTCTGTCACAGGGAATAGTTAACACAAATCCAACTGATGTTAGTCCTGTGCAGCATCACAACCATGTTTTGTTTCATGTTTAGGTTATATTGTTTCAGAAGTAGACATATCCCCAAAGAATACCTGTCTTCAAAGGAAAAGTGTACCGTACGTATACAAACGGATTTCAAGTGTTTCCACAGCAATTCTAGTCAACAGTTATCCTGTCTGTATAAGGAAATTAGAACTGAGGCCTTATGCCAAATCTCAGTGCTGCATGAGTTGTTGTTTACGCTCTTTTTCATCCCTGTGAATTCGTGGGAATTCACAGCTTGTATTGGAAAGTCTCTAGATCACTGAGTCACTATTCTAGTGGTTTTCTAATTTACTGAGAGACCCACTTTCTCTAATGGGCACCTAGACTGCTATAGATACAGTGTTTAAAACTATACAGTATCTGGTGGAGGGGAAAAGAAACCCAACCGAATTACTGTTATAGGAGCTTTATTTTCCTGTTTCAAAGAGTTAGCAACTTACAATCAGTGATATAGTTTTGTGTCTCAGGAGAGAAAACATTTGGAAATCAGTTTTATAAAACAAATTGATCTAGTTACTCTCCAAAAAATGTCAGTAGTCCTGTGTAGAGCACTTTGCAGGACCACGAAATATAATGTTGCCGTCAGTGATGGCCAGATCACTGTAACGTGTAGTGTGTATATTTTCCTTAGGTATGCATCTATATCCACATTCTGCAGTACAGCTATTTCAGTATAGCTTTTGGAAAATGTTGTGACTCTTTCCTCACATCTTTCTATTGGTATTGTTTTTCCATGTTTCTGGTGAATTTTTCCAGATGTAAAGCCAGTGTAGAAGCTGTGTTTCTCTTCTGTCCCTGCCCCTCCTCTTGTATAATAAAAGTTATTTGGCTTTTTTGTTTTCTTTAAGATAAAATTATAATTTGCACAGTTACTTTTCACTGCAGTCATGGTTTCTTGTACTTTCTAGATTGAATTGTAAACTAAACATTTGGGGTGCTGAATCTGAAGTTATTCAGCTAAATAAAAAGTGCTCGTAACAAAGTGAAACAGGACACAGTTTTTTGCTTCTTGAATTACATGTTAAGTTCAGTGTGGCAGTTGTGAGAAATACAGTATGATGAGTCATTTTCTAATGAGGAATAAAGGTTTTTATGGAAATTAAATAAAAAACCACCACAACTGCCACAATCAAAAGACAAAAACAAATCAACCCCCCCAAAAACAAACCTAAGCAAAAAAACAAATCAGACAAACAAAACCAACCAACTAAACAAAAAAAAAACCATGAAACCTTATTCTTGATGAAAGAGATTGAAATTTGGCCTGTGTGTCTTGGAAGTACTCTCAGAAATGAAGTGGGCAGGGGGGCCGAGAGAATTTTTCTTCCTGATCTTCAGAAATGCAACTCTGCTGGACTGTTTAATACATTGTCTAGGCATCCTTAGAGTTTCAAAAAAATCAGTGCTGATACTGGTGGTTATGATTTCAACTCACATAAAAAGGGCAGTGCTGATTATTGAGTGTTGTTTGATTGTTTATGGGAGGACAGTACTTTGAATATGAGGACCAGGAAGATAAACCCAAGAGATGTCTATTAATTCCTTTTTCCTGATTTCAGTACTATAATTATGTGGTTTTCTGGTATAAGTTTGCATTATCATTGGGGTATAGGTGAGAATTTTTGTCACTCCTTCAGGTGAAGGTGATGAGTCAGAGAAAGTAGACAAGCCTTTCAAATCTAGGTACTTGTGGTTAAGTCCTTTGTAGCATTTCATCTTTCAATCTCACTTCCTCAATTGGATACCCCAATGTAAAAGTTTGCCATAAGGGACTTCTGTGGAAGTGGCAAAAATAGTATCAAGGTTTCCTGTCTTCCAGTTCTTAACCAAAAGACAGTCCTTCCTCCTTTTGTTACTTTCTTCCTTTATTTGTTGAACTAAAGGTCTGAGTCCTATGAAAGAACAATATGAATGAGGTCATGCTATGCATATTTGTAGCCTTAGATTGCTCTTTCAAATGTACTATATATCTGCAAGTGTTCTTGTAACTTTTCTGGAGAATCTACTTAGGTGTCCCATTGCATAAATCAAGATCTATGTGCCCTCTGTCAATAAGAATGTGCTAGAGTATCTCTCAGCTCCTAAGAAATCTGACTTCATTCCATTATGTCTTTTGGGTTGTTTTTTGTTTTTTTTTTACCTGCTTTGTTTGTCCTGGGCTTTTTTTTTCATTTCTTGAAGTGCTATTTTTCCATATCTGTGTGGAGATTCACTGTGCGTGTGCACTCTGGTGAAAAGAACTGTACAAGCTGTAGCAACTATGTGTGATCTGCACACTATGTAAGAGATGGAAATTATTGAGGGAAAAAAAGCAAACCGAATCAAGCAAACACAAACTCCTCTCCCCTAGCCAACCAAAAAAACCCCAAAACTCAGAACAAAACCTGGGATTTGGTGTTTGCCAGTGTCATGCACATAAATCAGTGTGTTCTTAAAGTTCAGATTTGAAACTTTTTCCCAAAGTAATAATCAGTGCTTCTCTAACATGCAGCAGGAGCAGGGCTTTAGAAGTTCTGTGTGAGAAGCCACCCGCATAGCTGACACAGAAGCTTAGCAGCACATCTAATGATGGCCCTAGAATTAACAGTAGTGTAAGGTACAGAAAGCTGAAGTAGAGGCCACCAAATTTGGTAGTATAAAAATCTGAGATAATTTTGTCTTGGTTATGAGAGAAAATTCTTTTCCGCAACTGTATTTCCCTGTCTGATTATATGTAAAGACATGAAATTGGTATGTGAAAATTTACAATGTGTTTGTCCTCTTAGATCCAGGGGAACTGGGGATGAGTTGGGGTGGGGTTAAAGAGTGAGGACTTGCAGTAAAAGAAAAAAAACTATTGGCTGGTTTCAAAGTCCAAGGAAAGCACTGAAAGATTTAAGGTCTCCGTAGTGAGAGAGAACCCAAGCCTTTTATTTTTTCTGTGCAGATGATATGAACTGGAATACCATCTTGTTACAGACTTCAGGGATAAATTCACATCCAGAAGGACCTTGACAAACTGAGAGGTGGGCCCATGTGAACCTTATGAAGTTCAGCAGTGCCAAGTGTGAGGTCCTGCATGTGCGTCAGGGCAATCCCAAGCACAAATGCAGGTGGGGCATTGAGAAGAGGAAAAGAGGCCTAGTGGAAAGAAGAGGAAGGACTTTTTATGAGGGAGTACAGCAATAGGACATGGTGGAATAGATTTAATCTGAAAGAGATTTAAACTAGATATTAAGAGAAAGTTCTTGACTGTGAGGGTGGTGAGGCACTGGAACAAGTTGACCAGAGAAGCTGTGGCTGTCCTATTCCTGGGGGGCTTTGAGCAACCTGTCTAGTGGAAGTTGTCCCTGCCTATGTCAGGGGGGTTGGAACTAGATGATCTTCAAGGTGCTTTCCAATCCAAACCGTTCTATGAATCTATGAATTGTTCAAAATAACTTTCAGTTTTTAAGTAAACCAAAACTTCTAAGGCTATCTGAAGACCTATAGGATACTTCCACCCATGAAATGCTGGGCATCATGTTCTCTTTCACAATTCTGTTAAATGCTTTGCTGCTTGTCCAGTGGGGAAAGAGGTATGATGCTAAAACCTTTATGAAGCTGGAAGAAAAATTATTTGTTTGGGATCAATTAAAATTTTGACACATAATGTTTGCCAAAATTTGAAAGTTGAGACTTGAAATAAAAGAAACTAAGAGTTTTGATATTGCAGAGAACAAGATTTACTTGTTTCTCTGCCAAGTTAGGATTTACAGACATGGAGAACTTTATGGAAGATATGGACATATGAGATAAAAAATATGGAAGTCTAAAATGGATTTTGTTTTTATAATAGAAATTGAATTGCTATTAAAAAAAAACAAACAAACCCACAACAAATAAAGATCCCAAAACTTGAAAAAAATATTCCTAGTAAGGAAGAGGTGTTAAGAAAAAAAAATCTAAAACCCCCAAACCAACAAAACTATACAAAACAAATAACCCAAACAAAACCACCACCACCAAAAATCAGCCCAAACTCTGAAGTGAATGGTTCCTAGCAATGTGATTTCTGTGGTTTAACCTGAATACAGGTTATTCCCTTTTATCTAATTCTGCTCTATTCTTTTTTAACCATCTCTGGCGTTGTTTTTATCTTTGTACTTATCTGCATGGCTTCTATGCTTTGTTTTCCCTTTTGTTACTAGTGCCTGTCTTCACAAGATTTGTCTGTTTTCCTTTTTTCTTACAACACTTTGACTTCTCATGAATGAGCAGTCCATTTGTAAGTGTGCGTAACTCTGTGCTTAAGTTCATAAAACATGTTAAAGCACAAGTGTATTAAACGCTTTTTCTAATCAATTATTGTCGTTATGCTTTTTCTAATCAATGATTGTCATTACACTTTTTAGACATCTTCTAAGTGCTGAATGCTTTCTATTTCATGGTTTCCTACAGTATCTGCTGTTGATAAGCAAGAGCTTGTTCTGTATTTCTGGCTTTTCCTACCTACATCTGTAAATTTGACTTCCTGCCTTAGAAACACTCTGTGTGAAGTAGTAAATAATATTATTTTCTGTTTGTATTTTAGACTACTTACTGTACATAAATCTTGCCCTGCTAATTTGAATCCTACCTTCCCTAAACATCTTTTATTTGGAAGATATTGGGAATTCTTGTTACATCTCTTTTAAAGCATTCAGAGAAAGACTGTGTTACTTGTAATACAAGAGCTAGAGCTGTAGAATTCCAGAGTACAAAGTTCAGTGTGCTTATATGGCTCTCTGAGTTTTTAAAAAACACTTAAGAATGGAAAACTTGCTGGGGAATTGAAAACATTGTTTTTTCTTCTTTTTTTGTTCTTTTTCCTTTGAGGAACCTCTTTTTGCAGTAACCCATAGGAATAGAGAGTACTACAAAAGAAAGGAAGGTGTTCTGCCAGTAATGCACCTCTGTCAGAATGCAAGGTTTTTCTGAATCTTTTCATTCTGATAGGTTTATCACTGTATGTTCAGTTCTATAACATCCTGTAGGAACATATTATACTACTTTCCAGAGCTATGCTGTGAAACACTTGATGTTCGGGTTTAGAAGTCACAAGAGTATTTTGGTTTTTAACCCAAAGGAAATTTGAATTTTTTCATTATAATTGTGAAATTATGGTGACTTTAAAATGCAGAAAAAATTGATGAGTTTAAAAAAATCTCTCCAACTGGTCTCACTAGACCTTTTCCCATTAACATTGTAATTTCATATTTGTGACTTGCTGTTAGTTATGAACTTCTTTAAATGATCAAGCACCATCATTCATCCTGAATCCCTCTTGTCAGGATCAGTAATGTGTTTCGTAGCATGTGACACACAAAGCAATGGAAGGAGGTCAAGCTAGTGGTGGTATAGCCTAACATAGAAGAAAATTGGCTGATTGTTTTCAGAATTCGTATTTTTGAAATATGGGAGTCTATAGAGAAGTCTCTTTTCTTTTTGTGTATTACAGAAATAGCAGTCCCCATCTGCCCAATGAGTATCTTGTGTCTGGGACTTGGTATTCTTTTCAGAAAGAACTCTTGGGTTAATGTCTTTAAAATAACAGCAGTAGAACCAAATCCTGTTGACTTTACACCCTGTGGTTAGCTCTTCTAACCATTTTTCATGGTTTGTGCTTCTCTGCAAATTTTCCCTAGTACTAGGCAAGGCCTTTTCAAAGAATTCAGTGTTGTTTGTGGTCTGTTTTGTTTACTTGTTTTTCTATAGCACATTTCAGAAGAGAAGCTGATCAGGTTTACAAATATTCTACCCGTCCTGTTGTATGTCTGTGCTCTGTTTTCAGAAGAGTCTTGCTAGCTGTTTCTGTGTTTAAGGTTTTATATTGCACATGGGAGTAGTCTTTTATGTTTGTGAATATAGCAACGTGAATGATGCATTAATTGACACAAATATTTTGATTTCTTCTAGTCTACCAAATGTTTTTACTTTAGTTTGATACTTGTCTGCTTTGTGAAGTCTGCTAGTAATGTAGATGGATTTCTGGAAGTTTAGGCTATATTTGCTGTACTATCAGAAGCTCATAGAAATTTTTAATTGTGAAGTAATGATATTGTAATCTTAGTCCTTAAAATCAGAATACTATTTCAGCATTCCCTGTCTGTTATTATAATGATTTACACTTTATACCTGCTATATAATTAACAGTTTTTGGTTACGTTTTGGCATAATCTGAAGTAAAGTATCTAGATGTCTTGTTTATTTGTCACGAAGGCTAAGGAAAGACCTCCTAAAACCTACCATAACAGTTGAATTACTCCTCTGATTGAGTTGTTGTGAAATGTTATGTTATATAACACTGTTTCAGCTGTGGGTAGCTGGTGAAGAAGCCACATTCTTGGCTTCTGTATTGTCTGTGTGAGTTTCCTGGCATCAGAGAACACTAAGCCTGAACTGCAAGGGTACTCTTTCCAAACCCTATGTATTCACTGTGGGGAAGTGGTATATAGAAGGAACCTTTCCCAGCAACTGTATGGCTAAACAGGAAAAAGGAGTAGAGAGTTGGAAATAGTAGAGCATGACAGGATCAGAACACTATGATAGCTTGATATGTCTGTGACACATAAGGTAGCAAAAAAAAAAAAGAGAACCAAGTGGTCCACCTCTTCATGCAACTCAAAGAGATCAGCCCAATGAAGGGATCGTAATTTTCAAGAAAGCAGATTCACTGAACGTGCTATGCCTTTTTATGCCTGATGCACTGTTACACATGCTATTGCACTGTTGCAGATTGGTAATGTTGAATATCACCTAGCAGCTGCTCTCAGTAAATTTGAGGATTGTGTTGCTGTTCACAAAAACTAACTTTTTCCTTACATGTTATCTTTCCACTGTTTTCGTGATGGTGTTGCCTGGCAAGTGAGTTCACTAAAATCCTTTTAACTGTATCTATAACAGAGGATAATGTTTAATTTTCCACACCTTGTTATTTCAGAGGTGTTTTCCTGTAGTCAGATTTTTAAAAATAGATAACTTCATCAAGGATATTTTAATGATCCTACTATGACTTTTCTTCTCAGTTATTTATTTTAGAAACACTAATGTCATACTGTGTTAAATAAAGTACTTGTTGCATCAGTTCACATTTCCTGAGTATTTCTTGCTTAATTGTCTGGTCTCAATCTGGTTCGCTGCTGCCTGGGGATGGTGGGAGGATCTTCTAATCAGTTGTTCTGTAACCTGTAACGAGCAAATTTATAAAGCCAGCAGAACAATGCTATGACTTTGTAAATGGTTTTTTGCCTTTTTCTCTTTTTGACAAACAGTATCATGATCTTAAGAAATGTGCTGGTCTGACCCCATTCTTAGTCTCATTAAATTTGCTACTGTCTGTTAGAGGCTGGATTTCTGAGTTCATACTAACCCTGAGGGATTTGGAATGATGGAGTGAAATGCTTACAGGAGTTTAATTTTGAGCTGAAATACAACTGTTAGCAGTACCAGTTGATTCTTTTTGTTTCTTATAGTGTTTTAGAGAATGTGATGAAGCATATATGTATGTGTATATGTATATGTTATTTAGGGTAATATGCCTAAAAGACTATAGATACATAATGTTTTACTTGTGTTTAAAGGAAAAAATAAAAAAGGTTTTTGTTATGTTGCATGATGCTTCAGGTTTGGCGTTTTATTTTATTTTATTTTTTTTTTAAACCTGGCCTTTTGTTGAATACCTTATTGTTGAAGTTAGTCCAGGGGTACAATGAAAATATAGAAAATATCTACGTTAAGAACATAGTATTCTCTCCAGCTAAAGCTAATAGGAATATTTTTTCACTAACTTAAATGGCAGCAAGACTGAGCTGAGAATAGATATTAGATAAGAGCAAAACAGGGAAAATCTGAGCAAATTATCGAAAGAAGAAGGGGAGAACCAGGAAAGGGTATCAAAGTAGATTGAGGTTATTCAGTTGATGGCAAGATTATTGAAAGCAACCTTTTGGAAATTGCTACAGAGTAAAAGGTTCTTGTTCAGTATCATCTGAACTGCACGAAAAAGATTGTTTTGTTTTGTTTTTTGCCCTCCCTTCTTTTGCCAAGCATTTTATTCTCTGAGGGGCTGGCACTGCACTGAACATGCTCTGTGCTCAGGTGCTGGGTGACAGGTTGATCTCAGTGACTTTTAAAATGTGTCTTTTTCTTTCTAAAGTGTGAAGACAGTCCAAATGAGTACACTGTCACACAGGTGCCCTACTCTAAGAGTGTGATATTTCAAAGTGTGCATTAGACTCGGCACCATTTTACTCTAGTTCCAATTGCTGCAAATGCAAGGCCCTCAATAGATGATCAAATTGAGATTTTTTTACTATTTAAATTAACACTTCAATATCAATTTACACACCTCTTCAACTGATCCCACGAACAAAAAACAGAATTTGTGTTTTTAATTTAAATGTCTGCTGTGACATGAGAAACAGGGATCTTGCTAGTCATTTGCAACAGCTCCTTAGTTTGTATTGCATAAGCCAATCCTCCACAGCTTACCCACTGAACACTTTTCACACAGGTGGTCTTTAAGGCAGCAGAACAGCAGCCTCATAGGACTGTAAGTGCGCCATAACATCTAAGAGTAGATGTGCCAGAAGACCATCGTGGAAGAAGTCTGCAGGCACAGAGCATCACCAGTGCTCTGTGTGTGCTGTAAGGACTGGTAATGGAAGTGAACTCTAAAGCGGACTGACAGTTGCTTTGTCTGCAGTAGGATCAGAGCTATACTGCACTTGCATCCACTCTCAGCCTTTGCTAGTGCTAGGTAGGATGAATCAGGCCCAATGTCCTCATGAGGAACTGAAAAATAAAGATTTACTACTCTCTTCATAATGGTAGATGAGTTCAAGCCATTTGTCCCATTACCATTGTGAACTTTTCAGCATCTAACAGTGATACTGCTCCCTGCTTACAAATTAAATTTCTGTGTGTGTGTGTGTGCGTGCATGATTGTGGAGCACACAGAGAAGCTCTTTGCACAATTCTGTTTTTTCAATTAAAATGTAGGACAGTATTTGTCTATCTGCTTGTTAATTTGGTGTAACATGGGGACATGTACGATATATATTCAGTACACAGTCTATTCATGGTGTAATAGCACGGAAAATTTTATTTCAGTTTGTTCCTCTAGCAAATCTGTGCAGGATCTTGTGTCTCCAGAAAGACGCTTAAACTGCATTTGGAAGAAATGGAAAGGGCTTCGTATATTTCAAAAACTTGTTGCCATTCTCTTTGTCCTCTCTACTTCTCTCTGTGTGCATTTTTTGAATGATCTTTGAGGCTTATAACTGTTATTTTTTACAAATAATAACTCTCTCTCATGCTGTCCCTCCATTGTGTCTCAAGGAATGCTCTGACATCACTGCTCTATTTTGTATACATGCTTTTGACAACGATGCTAGAGATTTTCTTGGAATTGCTCATGAAGATTACAAAGAAAACCAAAACTATGTGGACAGGTCACCCCTCCATTTGTATTAGCTTTTTATACACTTGGTGTCACTCTTTCTCCCTTTACTCATCTGGACTTCCCTCGATGTGTGTTTGTGCATGGATGTGGTGTTGTAAAAGCATGCTTAAGTGGAGCACATATGAAGAACAGGTGAAGCTACCCTCAATACTTTTCATATGCCTCTACACTGATTATCCATTTTATATTCTGAAGAAATGCCCTTGGAAAATATGCTCACCTAGACATTGAATCAGGAAAGATAAAACTGGTAAGCTGGAACATGCATAATATTTCACAAAGGTAATACAGAAATCTTTCATGCTTTTTGCAGATATGTTAACCTTAGCTTTATTCTGACCTATATATAGCCTCCGATCGCTCTTGTGCTGGAGTACAGTAGTACCGCTTCTCAAATTAGGTCCTGAAGTAATCAGTAACTAGAAGTGAGGTTAGTTATGTTTTATATCTCAAAGAGCTTTAACAGTGAAAGCAGCCCATTATCATCAGAGATCTGTATACGTCTCTGCAGCTTGTTAGGACAAGTTTTTGCACTTTCAGCAGATAAATGTGGTACAGATTAGCTAATTTACTATGGTTACATAAGAGAAGACATTAGAATTTTGACATTTTTTTATGCCAGAAATAGTTGAACCTGTTGCTAATAGGCAGCAAAACGAACACTTCTGCAGTGTTTTCAAGTAATATGAAGATAAACAGTTGAATGAATCCTATATGCAGGCAAAAGATGATTATTTCACATCAGCTTAGGTCTGTGAATAAAATGGAAGGGAAATAAGGTGGTGTAGGACCATTTATCACATCTTTGTATTTGTTTTTCTCAAAACTGAAGTCATGCAACAGATTAATAAGAATTCTGATTACAAAAAGATAATGTTTCTTTTCTATTCCAATCAAGCATTTGAAAACAGCAGAATGAGATCTTCACCTCTCTCAGATAGCTTCTATTGCCTAGAAATATCCCTTGAAGTGAGCCAAAGTTCAGTATAAATGCCCTAATATTTTTTATATATATATTGATAGGCAAATGCTTCCAGCAGAATCTATTGCATGAGACTAATGTTAGAACAACAAAGAGCTAGCAGATGGAATATGAAGTTTAAAATGTGTTAAAGGAATTGCTCTGTGTTCTGAGTCATATTTGTCCTGTTAGCATCCCACAGGTACTGTGATTTTAACTAGCATGGGTTGCATGTATATGCACTCTTCATTGACTTCAAGTTAAGTCTGGTATGTAAAACTTTTTTGACAAAAGAAAGGGATGATTAGGGAAAGAAAGAAACAAAAAAAAAAAGAAAACACAACAACTGCTCAGAAAATGTCTGGCCACTGCTAGATCTGATGTGTTACAGCAGTTTGATATTTGGTTTGTAGTCCCCAGGATCTAGTCTTTTAATTATTTTTTTTTGTATGAAGTATCATGGGATTTGATTTAAACTGTGTGTATCTACAAGTGAGCATATACATACAATACGGACACAAGTAAAATAAAGATTTAATTGGCATATTGCCCTGTCATAGTTTCACTCCTGTTATTACTCGCCATCTTTCCAGGCAATTGTAAAGTACAGGAAAGATTAGTTCCAGTAAGGCTTTGTTCAGTAGAAAATCCAGCCATATACTTAATAGATGAAGTGTGCACTAAGACAAAGTGGTATTTCCTGAATACAGGAAAACGATTCAGTCCCATCCCTCTGCAACCCAAATAGTCTTGAGGATCTCAAGTCTTCAAAACTTCTGAGTTCATGTCAGATGTCTGGAAGGTCTGGAGGTGGGTAAAAGGTGGAAAGGGAAGAGAAAAGCAAAGATATAAGAGTATAGTAAGAATATAATTTCTGTTGTCAGTACAGATCTGGCAAAATACACACAGAATATATTTAATGTTGTTTTCACTGATTCAGTTATAGGAGTAAGTTTGCAGCATGTAGCACTGACTATTATCCCCCTCCTTCTACATAGAGAATTGAATGTAATTGAATATAATGGGAAAATCTAGTGAGCTATTACTGTTTATAATATTGCCCTCTTCACACTGTTGCAAATGCCTCTTTCTTTGACAAGCCTTATTGGCGTTTCTTTTCTGCTGTCCACTGGAAATGTGTTGTCTTCACCTTTTGTGCATAGCAGTAGTGAGAAGCAGGAAAGCAGGGGCACTTTGTTGTTTGGTTTGGGAGGGGTGGTGGTGGTGATTTATATTAGTTTCATTGGTAACAGAGAATGGAGGTACCTGTCAGTGACTTTTGAAGAGTTTATCAATTTAAATTATTAATTTCTGTAATATTCTGGAGGAAAATTCAGCTGCTTTAATTTTTACACATAAACTCCAGTCTAATAATTTAGTTAAATGAAACTTTTGCACAAGGGAGGCCTTGGAGAGAGAAACTCAATTTCTCTTTAAGTTAGAGATGGCCCCAAATACACAGTTTTGATCCTGTTTCAAATGTTCAGATTTAGGATCTGGGTTTTAAGGTATTGTTTAAGTCTTTCCAGAAACAGGTGTAAGGTGAAGGGTGGAATCTGAATTGCACAGCTTTCTGCTTGCTGACAGTCTGCCAAATTAGCACTGAGATTCCTGCCTGAATTTTTGTATTAGTTGCAACTACAGAAAGTGCATTCTGTTTGAGAACTGGTAGACTTTGAGAAACTGTTGAGCATGTGCTTTGAAAATTTTATGAAGTCATGAAAATCCTTAAGCTAAATTGATTTATTCATGCACTCTGGAAAACAGTAGAACATAGAAATCTCATAGAAAATGATCTACTTGTATTTGCTTCTCTATACAGTGAAGTAAGTTATTTCATTTCCTGATTATATGATGGCACCAGTAAAGGACTGTTAATCAGATACTTAAGAGCTTTTTTCCTTCCTCTGAAGACTTTACTCTCATAATAGACTGACAAAGGAAAAGAGATTATCCAATGAATAAGCCACTTATTTTTTTGTTTATCAGACACATGTCTCCCATTTGTGAAGTTCTGTTATCCCACAGTAATTTGTATGAAGAAAAATTAGTTAAGGCTGGTAGTGATAACAGACTTAATATTATGGAATAGTTCCTTGCTTCCATTTATGATATGATTTCACATCCAATTTGCTTGGTCTACTGTGAGGTATCAAAAAGCATTACAGCAGGACAAAGACCTAGTTCCACTTATCCTTTAATTGTTTTTAATGCAAAATACTGTACTCACATAAAATACCCATTTATTTATGTTTGGTGCCAGAGACTAATTCACTGAACCTGGGATGCACTATTGCAAAAACAATGGTGTTTACTACATTTTTTCCCTTCTATTAGCTGCTTCCCAGGTCACTTTCACAGCCAGTAAGAGTTTATTAATGGTAAATAAATAATTGAGAAGGGATATTGACTTATTTTTGTGCAATGATACTAGAATGATTTTTTTTTTTTTTTTTTGGTGTGGAAAACGTCATTGTTCTGTTTTTAATGTACTGCAGGAGATAGAGCCTGCAGCCCCTTATAAATCATGGATAACTCATTTGTGCCAGATTCTCTGACAGTGACCCAAACCCTGCTCTTGCTAAATAAAGTGGAATAAATAGATATGCTGTTTCATCGTACTTATTAAGAAGGTGGAAAAAGAGGAAATCTTTTTTTCTGCCTTCTCTTCTTGCCATTACTTGTAATATTTTCTCAGTCCCTGTAAAAGCCACCTGGTTCTGTCCTCGGTGGTATGTGATTCTTTTCACCTGCTGCCTTCTGAAGTTGAGATTGACACCTGTGCAATAGAGTTCTTGGCAGCAAGATTTGCTCTCTCCCTGGCTTCTCTTTTACATCTGAGATTACCAGGCTTGCTGTGAATAGCAGTAAGGTGAAAAGTTCTCGCTAATGAATTATTTCCAAGGAGCAAGCAATCTCTAGGATTCCTAACCCTCTCATCTTTACTTTCACCAGGAAACCAGGCTATGGTTGTTTCCTTGCCTCATTCATCATTTTGAAGAACCTTCCTGAACTCTTGTCTTTTTCAGGTTTTGGAATCCAATTGCTTTGGATTTTATATTTTAATGAGACTGTTCTACCTCAGGCATTCTTCACAATTCAGCTGTTGTCCCTCATTCAAAAGCAGCTTTATGATGGTAAAAATAACTGCTCATTTCCTTTCTCCTTTTGCTATTTGGTCTTCAGAACTCCTCTCAACGTTGCTTTGTCAGACTTAGATTTTTGTCTTTCTCCAATACATGTGTTATAGTAGTATCTGGAATCTCCAATCAAGATCAGAACACTGTGTGTAATGCCTAGTGCAAAAGCAAGAAAGTATCACTTGATAGGCTTATCAGAGGAGAGAGACAGAGTCTAGCAGAACGATGGCAGGAGGTGACAAAACTTGTAATATTAGTAAAAAAGCAGAGTGGAGCTCAGATTTTTAAATTTCTACCCAACGAGTCTGTCCACTAGATCACCCTGCTGCTCTGAGAAAATTTATTGTGGCTGGAGGGCCACACAAACTTTAAGTAATACAGAAAATAAAAATTTGGCTTGCACAGCAAAAAGCATGCAAATATCTCCCTGCATCTGCTTGGCTCAGGGGTCTCTCGCTGGCAACAAAGCAGTGGATACTTATGCAGAAATAAAATAGTGGTATCAGCAGAAGGAGGGAAAGAGATACCAGAATTCTGAATTACATTCAAAAGGCAGGAGTAAGACAGGGTCTCTTCCAATTAGATCAGAGCCTTAGACACAGTCTGTTGTTTGGGAGGGATGTAGCGTGTAGAGAAGGAAATGTCATATGTGTATGTGCACACATACACACGCACGCAAAGTGTGGTTTTGTACCCTAATTTGAGTATAAGGAATGGTCAGGTGGACAGATTAACATAGCAGGTCTGTGTTTGTTACATAGCCTCTTAAGAGCTGATTTGACTGTCTAGGACTCTAGTCTAGCATGTACTGCCAGTTATGTTTTTTCCAATAAGACTTCTATTCAGAAAAGCAATTTGATATATATGAATACTTCTGAATTCAATAAATGAGAAAATTAAAATAAAAGAAAAAATGTTTACTTTGACTAATTAGTAAGGAGTAGACGTTAAATACTGTCATAATACCCTGACTAAACAAAGACTTAATTTCAAGTATGGACAGGAACACTAAGCATCTAGTTTTGACTGTCAAGTGCATGGAAAGAGAAATAAATGTATCTGAGGGAGAAGCAAAGCATAACTCAGTCTTCAAAAGGCAGGAAAATTACTCAAGTTGCTGAACTTGCTATCAAACTTTTATAGCAATTCCAAGTGGAAAGTAGCAAAACATAGTACTTATATCTAAGGAGTTAGAGAAGGTGGAATAAGACAGATCTGAAAAGGAAAAGGAAGAAATTCTAGAGAAGAGTTGCAAAAGGTTTGGCATTAAGCAGGAAAAGGGATGACAAAACATGAACCTGCCAAAGACGCATTGTATTGAGTAATAACTTTGTTTCCTCTACTTTCCATTTTAATAAAAAATTCAGTGGAGATTATAGATGTAGTAATTTACCAGTAAATACTGAAAACAGTAGCTATTAGGCAAAGGGTAAAATGGGAAAGGGTAATGGCAAAGGTTATTTTTGAAAGCAGGGTATTAGAAGTAGACTTCAAGTATTGAAGGGATGAGTAATTGAAATCTCAAGGTTATGCATTTAGGGGCTGAGAACAAGAACGTCTGCAGCAATCTGTAGCTCACTCAATGGAAAACAAAATTAGGGGAAGGACCTATGTATACTAGTTGATAATGAGATGACTGTGACTGCATTTGCCAGTAAGATGTGATGATGAAGGCAGCAAGATCAGTTCCAGACTGTATGAAGTTAAATATTTTTGGAGATAGGGTTCTAATTCAAGCTACTGTGAGACTTCATTTGGTCTAAAGCATGATACCGAGTCTTGCAGTAAAAAATGAATTTTTCAGCAGCCACAGCTCTATCAGGCTGTTTAGGGCAGGGGGAGTGGAAAGAGGCATAGTTTCATAAAAGGAACCTAAAAATTTTTTCTTGTTAGGTCTTGCAGAACAGAAGCTGAGAGAATGTGTTTGCTTTCTAGAAATGCATTGGAAGATTAATTCTTATTTTAAAGGAAAGATGAATCTAAATGGTAATGAACTAGCTTTTAAAAACTTCAGATTAGAAATAAGAAGCAGTACAATTCTAGAATAGCCACTTAATAGAACACTTCTGAGCCCACAATAAATCAGTTTTAGAGTTATCTTTTTTTAAGCCATTTAGGAACAAATTATCTGATATGATTGCTTCTGGTATCAGAGAGTGGATTTGATGATGTAAGATTTAATTTTCAGTCCTCTGAATTATATAAGCATGTGCATAAATATTGAATTTGTTTGATTAGAAACAGCTTTCTTATTTGAATGCTTCTATTAGGTATCTTTACCAACTCATTCTAGTAATTGTGACACAGTTGCTAGTTTTCATCTTTTTAACTTTTCTGTTGAAGGATTAATGTTCTAATGTGAATTTTCGAAAAGCCAGCATCAGGCTATCCTTTTCTTACCCCTTTTTATACAGTTTTAGCTGGAACAGCTGTGCAATAGGTGAGACTGAGGATCCCCAGATTTCTGTAGTCTCCTAAGTGACACTGATCTCATAACTCCCTATAAAATGGTTCTTGCTTCCCTCATTAGGCAATAGAGGCTTTACTTAATCAGTAGGGTTAGGACCTTAAATGAGTAAATAGTAAAGGGTGAAAGGCTAATGGTGCTGCTCATAATGCATGTCATAACTCCTTTGAAAATGGCAGAGAGCTGTAGTGTTTGTTATTAAACTAGAAATTAAAGCAGATTCAGAGGAAGAGAAAAAAAAAAAGTTCAACGAGGCACTGGCATTGTTTTCATGGACTCTCATGTTAGTCTCCAAATTATTCCTCGCTTGTGATTGTGAACGAGCATTGCCATGATCTGTGGCCCCAAATTATTTCCAGTGTTGTTTTTCTCCTTTCTTTCATTTCTGTTTCTGCCTGCTAAGTGTGTATAAGGACTTCTGTCTTACAGCATGTTGTTTTTATAAGGTTATGAGGAATATTGTCCTCTGCAATTACACATGTAGACTGAGAATCAAGAAGCAATGAACTAGGATGAACTCTGATTAATATCTTGATCATATTCTCCTCCTGGTGGCCTTGTTGACTTTTCTGTCACACAATGCATGGAACATACCCAGCTATTTATGGGAGTGAGAACTTTGTGTGTATTTAGTAATCAGCAATTTAAATTTATGTTGATGACAACACCCCTTCAAGATCACTGACATACTGCAGTTAACAAGTTGGGCTTGAGAGTAGTAAAAGTGTTCTGAGTAGATCTGCCTTGTGATGCTCCACCAAGCTATGCTGTTCTGCTTACATTGAACTATATAGTCGAAGTCATGGACTAGTTAATTCTTCACTTTTGTATTCATGTAGCACCAACATGAGAGAGCACAATCCTTTAGATGCCAATCCATCTTGTCTGTCCTAAAGATCTTGTCATTCATTAGACTGCTTATGAGATGATAGAAAATAACAAAAATTAAGAGAAATACTGGTAATGAACTCTGAATATGATATGCCTCTGTAAAGATTTCTTGCAGATTAAAGTAAGTTTTACTTATGGTAAAAATGGGAGGTAAGTCTCCAGGACGAAATTTTCCCACTCTATGATGTATGCAGAAATGACTGCCCAAGGAAACAAGGTTTGAGCATCTTTTGAAGCAATATGCTTTTAAAATGCTGTTGGTCTGAGCCAGTGACACCAAATGATGTTGTCAAAACACAGTTTTTGAAAGACTCTGTTTTTTGGCAGGTGCACTAGAATCCAGAGTATTCAAATTTTAAGTTACACAAATTCAGTTGAGTGTTCTTGAAAACTTCATCAAATATTTTACAACCTCAATTAAAATAAGATGACTTTGAAGAAATGGTGGAGATTTTCTTTTGAATTTTTATTTTGCACTGAATTATTTTTATTACTGTTTTACATTAAATGCTCTTTTTATAGTGTATAGATAAATTGCTTTTTTGTCAATATGCCATGACATACTAAATTCAGAAATTCTAACTGGTGGGGAGTTATCAGCTATATACATCAGGATCTGCCAGTTACCCAGCTACCGTTGCTCAATTAAATAGAACTGGGAAAAATCACACCAGTGATGCCCCTTACACTTAAACCAATTTTGCTTAATGTATTTAATGATCTGAAAAATAGTTGTAATAGCAGGACAACAACACTTCCTGCTAATGCAAAACTGTTCAAGTTAATTTAAAATAATGTGCAAACACAAAAAGTCTCATTATACTGAGTCACTAAAACGTAAAATGTCGGAAAAAAAAGTATGTTAATGAATGTAAAGTACTGCATATGAAGAGGGGAAGGGAACTGAGGAAAAATCTCTCATCTGACCTATAGAATAGTGAACCTTAAATTATGTATTATCACTCATGAGAGATTCTGAAATAAACAGAAGTAGAAGATAAAAACATTTAAGCAAAACAAAATTAATTTGGGAAATTGTTAGAAAATAGGGACCATGCAGAAAATGTAATTCCAACGTAGATATCTGTAATTTACCTGAATTTTGGATATTGTGTGCATTTCTTGCCATCACATCTGTCGTGGTTTAAACTCTGTCAGCCACGCAGTCTTGCTCACTCACTCCCCCCCTTCCTTCCCCTCGTCCTGCTCCCAGAGGGACTGGGAGGAGAATTGAAAGAATGTAACTCCCAAAGGTTGAGATAAGAACAGCCCAGTAACTAATGTATAACAGAAACCACTACTGCTACCAGCAATAACAATAATGATAAGGCAAAAAACAAGTGAAGAGAATACAATACCACCCACCGATACCCAGCCTGACCAAGTGGTGAACTGGCCCTTCCAGGTAACTCTCAGTTACATCCTGGGCATGACATGCTGTGGTATTGAATATCTCTTTGGCGAGTTTGGGTCAGGTGTCCTGTCTCTGCTTCCTCCTGGTTTCCTCTCCTCCCTGGCAGAGCATGAGACTTGGAAAGTCCTTGGTCGGACTAAACATTACTGAGCAGCAACTAAAACCATCGGTGTGTTATCAGCGCTGTTCCCAGGCAGAAAGTAAAAAAAAATCAGCACTGCACCAGCTACTAAGAAGAAGAAAAAATGACTGCTACTGCTGAGCCCAGGACAACATTTTAAGGTATAGGAAGATTGGAAAAGACTTTCTGAAAAGGTGGGGAGAGTAAGTGGATGACTGGAAGAGTAGAATCACTTCTATACTGCAACAGATTAAATAGACTGAGTTTCTCTACCTTAGAAACAAGATAACCAAGAGAACACAAAAATTAAATGAATTACAGAGAGGGTGAATGTGCAACTACCATTTAGGTATCTCTTAGCATACAAGAAGTAAAAGGCTTTTGTTAATATCTCCAGACAACAAGTTTAACACAAACAATAAGAAACACTTTTTCATTCAAAAAAATAATGTGAGATGCTGCAACCAGATGTAAGGGATGAAAGTTTAACTGAGTTCTAAAAGGGTTTAATGGCTACTTTTGTTTCATGAATTGTAAAAACATCCTGCTCAGACACAACTTCTGGCCTCGGAAGTTCCTAAACCACTAATTGCCAGAAGATGGGAAGGGGAAGTTGCTCAGCTCTTGCCATGCCTCTTGTAATCTTTCCTTATGCGTCTCCTAATGGCCGTGTTGGGAGCAAGATAATGGACTAGACACTTTTTTTTTTATCTGACCCATTATGGCTGTTTTTATTTTGTAAGCATAGATGGTTTTATTTTTTTTTAGTAATGGGAGACAAAATGGAAATTTTCATCTTGTTTTTGGAGTTCCATAAATGCTGTCTGGAATATGATTCTTAATAGCTAATTAGGAATGATCACACTTTTTGCTTTCCTTAATTTATAAAAAATTTATCTACAAACTCATCTGTTGAATGCTTAGGAAGATTTTATCTAAATACAAGGAGATGTGTATAAAAATGGATCATTTATGTATTTCACATGATATATATGTATTTTAAAGAATAATTTGTCATAAAAGCTGACATAGTGAGTGCTGGGACTTTCCTATGGTTATTCTGTCTGAAAAGATGTGAATTGTGTTATATTTGCCATTGTTGTGCATTAAGGAATACTAAGTTTAAATGACAGAACAGTTGCACTTCTTTCTATTATCAGGAACAGATGAAAGCAAGGTGAGTTTCTCTTGCATTCACTTAATTTTATTTCTTCTTCACCTTTCAACTCTAATTCTTTGAAATCCTTTTATTACCAACCCACTTTCCACTAGAGAAAGAGATACTAAGGTTTTGCAGTATTTCATGTCATATTAAGGAAACCTGGTAGAAATTAAAACAGTTTTCAGCTGGTGAAAACTCAGAAAAAAAGATTTTATTGATTGTAGGTCAGAAATCTGAAATTCTTGCTGAGTAACGTGCCTCTTTTAGAAGTGTGTATGCAAATATTACATTTGCTAGTCATGCTTGTGTTTATAAATTCCACCGAAACTTTTTCAGACCTATAAAAATCAACATCTACTATGCCATGAAGACTTGCAGTGATACTTCGAACACTTGGCCTCCTGCTTTGCTTTATTACCATGAATGATGTTGCATTGAGAGGGGATATAATGAGTCTAGTGGGGGACAGATATTGATAAAGTCAGTCATTACCATTGCTACCATCGTTAGTTTCAGCAACAGTTATTGATAATACTTTAAGCTTTTGCATTAAGTTAAGGAAAATTTAAAGAATTTCGATATATATGATGGCTTTTTAACAATAACTTGTCTTTTCCCCTTAGCTCTATGTGAATGTCCCTTAGATTTATACACGTATTTACATGTATACTTATGTCTACTGTTGATGCTGAAAGGTTTTTTTTTGTATGCATTTATTTACCAGAGGAACTGGTCTCCTGTGAGGATTTGGGAGCAGAAATGTAAACTGAAAATATCTGAGCTTACTGTTAAATCTGAAAAAAAAAAAAGGATGGATGATTTCTGGAGACAACAGACAGTGCCCGTTCTGTGGTTGATTTGGGAACAAGGGTCAGATGGGATCCTTTGGCAGAGGTGACACTCCTTCCTTGAGGAGCTCCCTTCTCCAAAGGGAAACAGAGGTCCACCGGTAGGTGTGGTAGGAGAGAGTCAAAATGCGAGATGGGAAGCCTACATTTTGTGCAGATGGTCTGAGAGACTGCAGGAGGCAGAAATGGGCCAGGCAGGCCTTAGAGGGCCAGAGCCAAAGGGATCAGGGTGCTGCCAGTAGGAAATTCCCTGAGCTAAATTAAAGTAGAAACCGTAGTGTATCTGCAAAGACAAGGCAGATAAGGATAAATGTAGTTGTGTAAACCCTGTCTGGCCTAGGATCCTATACCTGACCTCTATATACTGTTAGATACAACATTAATAACACAAGTCATGTTTAATAAAACCTGTATGTGTGTATAGTTGGGGTGAGAATTCAGTTCATTTTTTTTTTATTGGGATCTGGGCACCTCACTATAAGAAAAAAATTCAGGCAACTCTACCTCAAGGCTTTGGGGACCTTGGGATTCCTCACAAAGTTGAGCTCAGAACAGCTCAGTACACCTGCTCTTGGGTGCCACTTTTTATTATCTGGAGGGTACAAAATGCAAGCCCATTGCTCCTGTGTCAGAATATGCTCATTAAGGGGTTTTTCAGCCTCACTGGTTCACATCGTATTTGCTGCAGAGCAAAATGTATGTTTTGGAAGTCAGATGGGCAAATTGTTCAGGGAGCAGTGAAAAATAAGTGGGGAGGTAAAGGACTAGGTCGGAAAGTAAAATGCAGCTGAGGTTTAAGGGATTATGATAAGGCAGAAACAGATATGGCTGCTGGCTGTAGCATTCACTGTCTTGGTTTGGCTGTGTCAGTGTGGGTGGAAGGGCTCTGAGGAGATGCTGCAAGGTAAAACTTTCTCTGTTGTGCATAATAGGCAAAGTATAGAAAAACCTGACAGCACAGTCCCATACATAACTATCAACCACACCTATAGCTTTGCTCAATCACCATCATATCAAAGTCTGAATGTACAAGAAACATTTCCCCTAGAAGTGTAGTCTAAACTTCTGTTTACTTATCTCTAATCTCTACGAATTTTCACAAGTGATTTTATAGCAGAGTACGTGGTGTAAGGGTAACTAGAAAATCAAAACTTGTGTTTTGCATCGGAAACTAAGTATGTTGCTGTGTTACAACAAGCAAATTGTTTGCTCAATTAGCTGTCTTTTGTCAATCAATTGCAACCTGGTAGGATGCAACTTTATGGTATTGCTGGTAGTTATTTTAAGGTTATTTTGTTTTACCATGTTCTTCCTTCTCTTTCTCTGCCTTCTAGCATGCACTTAATTCAGGTGGACTCTGTTCAGAGATGGATGGAGGATTTGAAGTTGATGACAGACTGTGAATGCATGTGTATTCTGCAGTCCAAGCCAATCAGCATTGAGAAGGATGAACAAAATGAACTTATGCTTTCCTCACAGTATAGCACATGTGATAACTTGCAGCTGCTATTAAAAAGAGCTTGGATCATAAGCACAGAGCTGACCAGGATTTCTCAAAAGCTGGAGAAAAATAGATGGCAAAGAGTCCACAGCATGACAGTGAGAGTCAACTGCCATGTGCGTTCAATGATAAATGAATACAATACATTCACCAGGAATTCTTCAGAAGAAATGCACCAGGTAGGATGCCTTACCTGATGTCATGTTTGTCCTGTGTATTATTTTATTTATTTATTTATTTATTTCCAACAAGTAAAACTTACTTTAATCTGCAAGAAATCTTTGCATACCAATATTGGTCCCTTGTTTAAGACTTTCTAATTGCTTTTCAGCAATGGAAACACTCTTAACTCATTTTGTGTCCTATAGGCCTGATTCTGAATGTTAATAATGTTGAAAAAAGTTTTAGTTTTGAGGACCACTGGACTAAAGTAATTAGAGCCCACATCTGTGAGTTTCTTTGCATTCACTATGTAGAAAATACTTTTTTTGCTTGTTTGTTTTTGTTAATTTCACTTTTATCTCTATTTGTTTTATTCAGAAAAGTAGAAAAAGAATGTCTATATATGAAATATGTTCCTGAAGGATTTTCATCTAACTATCATAAACAAGCATTATTTATTTAAAAAAGCAGCTGTGTGTATGGATATTGCTTTAAAACCACTTTATCTTTCTCTCTCTGCAGTTTGAAAAACTTTTATTAGACAAGTGTTCAGAATTTACAGCATTCACAGAAAGGTAATATAAACTTTCTAGTTCAAATATTAATTTTGTTATGCTGTAGGATTTCTAATGAGAAGTACAAACCCACTAACACCCTCAAATTTTTGAACTAGACTGCTGAAGCTGTGAAAGGCTTTTTAAATGGTAGCCTTTGGTTGGTGAAGTGAGTTACTTTTATCTAAACTGCATCCTAATGAAAGATGGAATGTGCTGTTGCACAAAGAATCTGGCATAGACACAGAGCTGTGTGCAAGTGCATTTTTTCAGGGCTTTTAGACATCAGAGAATGTCTGGCTCTAATGACATCAGTGACAAAGTTCCCTTGATGTTTTGTGGAGCCAATTTTTTAGATGGTGTAAAAACTTATATTGCAAGACTATCATAGTGCATGTTCCCGTATGCACATATGCATATATTAGTAAATCAAACTGAAATGCATGCACAATTCTTTAAATTGGAGTTGTAGGTTTACTCAGCTCTGTTCACTCCAGAATGCTGGGACTGGAAAATAAGAATCGCTTTATAATTGTTCTCATGATATTTCCTCTGCCTAACATAAGTTATCCTGTTTCCTCCAGCACATTTCAGTCTTTTTTGATTTACTTTAAACACTGTGCAAGTCATTCTGCTTGGGAGATCATCAGGGGGAGAGATACCATCTAATTATCAGGAAAGAACATTTCTTGAACATTACTACTTTTTCCCAAATCCACACAGATCAGATGTTTCTTTTATATACTACAATGAGACACACTGATTTATTAAGTGCTCTGATCTTTAGTATTTACTCCATACCAGACTTCTCCCTCCTTGTCTGTTTGACAAAAAGTTCATATAGATGGGTGAAAGACAGGTAAAGCTTAAAAATGAATCTACTGTGTAGGTGGAGAACCTGATCAAACTGTATCTTCTGTTGCAGTGACCTGCCTAGGTGGAATATGTTTTGACAATTAAATTAATGCATTTCTGTGAGGAAGTGCAACTTATTTCATTTGAATTGTATAAAGTTTCCCATCTTTATCTCATTTGGTTAAAGCCAAGTGTCACTGGTTACAGAATAGTTATACTAACACTATAAAGCTGCTGTATGTAATCTTTCCACATAGAAAGACAAATTTGACTTTCGAGTATGCTGTTTATATTTAAATGGACTTTACTTACCTGGACACATAACCATTTTGGGTCCTCATCCTGCTATATTGAACTATGGAAAAGAAGTAAAGAAATGAAAGTTATTGAAAGCGCTTCTTTCATCATGAATAATGGATATATACAGCTTCAGTTGAAATGCAGGTATCACAGAGTGGCTGTAACTATTAGCATAGGTGGAAAATAACAGAATTACACCAGTATGCACAGCATCTGTGGCAAAATTTGGCCTGCAGTCTGTGAAATAAATTGTGATCCCAAAATTATTCATTCATATCCACTGTTGTCTTTGGTATACTTGCTATTTATAGACAAAACTTTGATTGCAGTCATATAATGTCACAAAGACAGTGTCCTCATGAATAATTGAATTCTCATTCTATCCTGATTATTAACACAGAGCTCAGATTGATAAAACAATCATTGTTGCATTTTTTGCCTTCATCCATTTCCTTTCTCTTTCTTTTCAGGTGCATACAAACTGAAGATGAACAGATACTGAAGTCCATCAAGTCTTGTATTAATGAAACACTCACTACTGTTGCTCAGTATTTTGGCCAGTTGATAGAGCTGTTGTTAACACATGAGGCACAGGTTAGCTTTTAGTAAAGAAAAAAAAAATAATACTTAAAAAAGCATTTTAAAAAGTGTCACATCTTGAGGGGAAAGCATCCATTAAGACCAGGATCAGAATTATAGCTCTTAATTTTCAGCAAACTTAACAGTAATACAAAGAGCTTGCAAAGAGTTGCAAAGGTGTTTGTATTCTCAGATTCTCCAGTAGCCTCAAATTCCAAATAGAGTGATCATGTCGTTTATTGTTGCTTACTTTTACTGACATGTTGCCTTCAATGCAAGGCATCTAATTTCTGGACAATGTCTTGTTAATAAGACCTTTGGACACACTTACTCTTCTTTCCATACAGACACTTTTTCTTCTTTCCAATAACCTCAAATTCCAAAAAAAGTGGTCATGTGGTTTATTGTTACTTACTTTTCCTGGTGTGTCGCCTTCAATGCAAGGCATCTAATTTCTGGACAATGTCTTGTTAATAAGACCTTTGGACACACTTTCTCTTCTTTCCATACTTTTTTATAGAAACCTTGAAAAAAAATCTCTCCTGCTCTTACTGATTCTCATTAAAAGCCTAACTTCTTAGTAGATGTACACATAACAAGTGTACTTTCACAGCACGTTTTAACTAGTGCATGCCTTATATCACTACTTCCTAGAGCCTAAGTGTTGTGTACAGGTTTTGTGTGTAACCTTCTGGAAAACAGTGTTGTATCATTGCAGTCATGATGTATAGTTTCTGGTGGTGATTTAAGTACATAAATATGCTGAGTAATTAATCTACAAATGCATGAAATGCTGTCCATTTGACCATTCTTGAGGTAGTAGCAACTTGCAAGTTTGACCAATCTACAGTCTTACACTGGTTTCTTTCTTGAGATCTCAAATAAACCCCCCAAAGTAAGTATGCTCAATTTCTCCATATTTTAGAACTGATGCTATGCTAAAATTTTATGTTGTCTCTGTAGAAAAAGAGGAAATAGGAGTCATAATGAAGAGGAAATCATTAAATAATATTCACTGTGATGATAAACTAAAATTAATGCATGGTACTGCTTAAATTCTAACATACCTTGATGTATTAGGATAGCAAAATGTTGTGGTTCTTTAAAAGTCCTTGTAGTTTTAAAAGGTTATTACTAGAAGGTGAGAACCTCCAGCATACACTTGCAGAATTGCAGTCAAGCTAACAAGCAACTTATTAATGCTTTTGGTTAGGATTTATAAGAACTACATGAAATGCTACAAATGAGTTGAAGTGTGTATATAATTTTGCATATTCCATATCAGTGAGTAGGTTGTGATTGTTTTGATGCTTAGTCTTTTTAATCTGGAAAGCATTTCTTCATTGCTAACATTTCTGTCTTTGGGTATTTGGCATCTACTGGTACACCTGAAATTACTTTGCATCATCTCATGTGTGTTTGTGTGGCAGAAGACTTAAATTAGAGGTCATTAATGAAAACATTTTGAAGAACAGTTTTCTGAGCCATTCAGTCAAGTTGCGTGCCAGCATGCTAAGAAGCATGTGTCTGCGGGTAGTTTGCTGCTCTGGAGGAGACTACGTGCCTGCATGAGAGGCCGGAAATCTCAGCTTTAATTTTGTACTCAAGAGCTTTTTTTAAGTAATTGGTGTGTCAGGATTCTATTCAGGAAAGGTTCATATCAACATGTGAATTGATAAGTTATGTCTTTTATGGAATGTTTTTCTAATGCTAAAGTTGGAAGAATACAGCCTCTAAATGGGAAGGTAATTGAATTTTGTATAAGTAACGGTGTAACGTATGGACACTTCCTTGCACTTCTTTCAAAATTGGATTAAACAGAATCATAGAATCATAGAATAGTTAGGGTTGGAAAGGACCTTAAGATAGTTCCAAATATTTACCTTCTTTCTCCTAGTAAATATTACAAATTCTTCCTCTAATAGATTGTATGTACTCTCAGAAATAGAAAAATCAAATAAGCTTCATATTCTTGACAGCTGTGCTTTTCTGTGAAGTTGCAATGGCACACATACAAAAGCAAGATAATTCTTTACAAATATAAAAATATTTAACTTATTTCATACATTGGAAAAATAAACTATATTCCTCTGAGGTTTACCTGTATTTGTCAATGACATTTCCTGTGTAGAGTGAGAATAGTGATGAACTCAGAGAAAGTAGTGTTAGAAAGGATATAGCAGTATTCCTTATAAATAAGGGGGAATTCTTCTATAACTTTGTGATACACTTCTACACGAAGAGAATCTGTTGCCTTCTGAAAATTCTAGTTCAATCCTAGGACATACCCAGTAATAATTTACTTAAGTAGCTGAAGAGTTCTTTATTAAGTGTTTTTGGGGGGGGGGGGGGGGGGGGGGGGGGGGGGGGGGGGGGGGGGGGGGGGGGGGGGGGGGGGGG
>JBCJKH010055828.1:11704-52339 GCA_039877255.1 Loriculus beryllinus | reverse complement strand
TCACCAGATACCTCTAAGCAGCCTCATCAAAAATATGGGCTGGCTGGGGAGCAGGTGGAGGAGAAGGGCTGAGGTCTCACAGTGAGCTGCTTTAATTTCATCATTTGCAGAGGGCTGCTTCACCATGCATCCCCCTCCCCAGGATCAGGTGGTATTAGAGACTTGATCCTTGGGAGGTGCAGGGGGAAATGTCTTACGGTGTGAAACTGGAGGAGCTCAGCCAGTTTAGCTTATTAAAAGGAAGATCAAGAGGTGACTTAATTGTGCTGTGTGAGGAACCTTCACGGGGAGAAAAAGGCAGGTATTAAAGGGCTGTTTAATCTTGAGGAGAAAGGCATCACATGAGCCCGCGCCTGGAAGTTGAACCAAACAAATTCAAATTGGGAATCAAACAGACCTTTTAAAAAATGAGTGTTAATAAAGATTAAACTACCCAGGAGAGTGGCACATTCCCTAGCCTTTGATATATTTAGACCCAGACAGGATGTGTTTCTGTGCCATACACTTTAGCCAAGCAGGAGTTACCGGGCTCGGTACAGGAGTAATTGGATGCCAGACTCGGCCCTGTGTCAGAGAGAGGTCGTGCGAGATGATCTAATGGTCTCTGCTGGCCACTGGTCCTCCCACAGCCAGAGCTGTGATTTGTGTGCTTGTGGCCAGCTGACAGGAATGTGGCTCTACCAAGAAAAATAGGCAGGGAAATGCAAAGGATGTGGCACCATGGTGGTAGGGACAAGAAGACAGCTGTGTGGCTAGTGTCAAAATATCAGAAAGGGAAGGCTTTTAGCCAGAAAGTGGCTTTTTGTTAACTAAAATATGAACTCTGTGGGTGTTTAGCAGACAAGTACATGTTTTGTGCATATTTGCCCCTCATTTTTCACACAATTCCTTAAAAATTAAACCACCTCTCAAGTTTTATATTGACTGGAAAATCAAGATTTCAATATGAAAACCTCATTTGGGGAAAGAAAAAGATAAGCCTTATCCAAATTTCATGTAAGAAGGATACCTGTAAGAATATACCCTTCATGTAAGAATATACATTTCATGTAAGAATGATACCTGAAAACCTCAGTGAGACCCGGGAGTGGCTCAGGAGCCACACTGCTCACTTGACAATGCTGAAGTACATGGTGAACTTATTCTCTTTATGAGCCACTCTTGAAGGGCTGGCAGGTGAGCATGACTGCAGAGGAGCTGCTTGGGCTGCCCCTCATTGTATTTAACAATGCTGTGATTTAGCATAGCTCATTTCCCACTCAGTGCCCAGGATCCCTGCCCCAGTCCTGTAGGATGGCACGCTGGGAGCAGGGTTTTGAGGTGCAGCACAGAAGCACGGAGGGTCAGGCTGAGCGACGGGCTCTTTCAGCAGGGACGGAGCCTGTGGAGGGCTCTTCCTGAGAAGTTGTTGTTCAAGGTGCTTTTCATAATATTTTTAAAATGTGTTTGCTTCCTCTTGCAAATGTTCAAACATCTTTAAAGTGTCTGTGGTGCCAAGCTGCTTCTCGCCCTCTTTTGAGGGAAATAAGCTTTCTTTAAGGAAAAGGAGCTGCTAAAAAGCACAGCATGCCCAAAGTTAACAGCAAGCAGATCGAAACTAAATTAACACCAGCAAGATTTCAGCTGCCCCTCCAAAATATTGTGTCTCTCAGCAAAGGGTCCAGGGAAAGACGGGAGAACAGATTGGTTTAGTGCATCATAGCGGTGTCTCTGAGGCACAAATGAAGCTCAGGCTGGGTTCCTTTCCCCTTGCCAAGCCTGCGATGGGGACTCCTAACACCCAAAAGTGGATGGTCAGAGATGCAGGCTCAGCAGTGCACCTGTAGGCCAGGGGTGAGACTCAGGATGCTGAAACTGGCCAGTTTAGAGAAGCATCACCTGGAAAAGCAGAGCATGAGCCCAAAAATGAGCCTGGTGGTGAGAAAGAGGCAAAGGACAGGTAAGGAGAGCCTGGCCCTTCTCCACTGATGTAAAGGGAGAGGGGAGAGCGGGAGTGTTAACCATTGGCCATGGTGTCACAGCTCTGTGCGGATTATGTTGGCCAGCTTCAGTGATGGAAATAGGCAGCTAACTGTGAGTTCCTCTTTGTAAGAGAAAATAGTCAAAACAGCTTGAAAACTATTCATAATGAGAGCTCTGAGACCAGCAAATGCTACACACACACAGAGTGAATACTGTCATTAAGCGCTCTTTGGATGACAGGCCCAGCAGTTCATTATCCCCATCACTGCTTAGGGAGGGTGGAGGAGAGAGTGGGATGAGGGGTTTTTTAAATAATGCTTTCTTTTTCCCTAAATTAATCCCCACTGCAGAGCAGAGCAACAAAGGAGCAGTATAAAGACGGCATCCTGCCTTGCCAGTGCCCTCCGCGGCTGGAGCGTGGGGCTCTGGCAACGACCAGTCAGGAAAATCGGGCATGGAGTGGATGGGAAGGAGATGGCCTCATGGTGAACAGGGCTGCAGCCAGCATCAGTGTGGCAAAGCCCCTCTGCAGAGCAAGGTTATGATGGATTATGCACAGCATAAAGATTGGGTCTTGTGGATGCGAGTTAAAGGTAGGACCGTGGGGCTGCAGGGGTGGTGCGGGGTGGGGGGGGAGAGAGGGCAGGCTGCGGGTTTGGCACACATGTGTGTGAGTCTGGCACAGCTAACAGCAGCCCATGCACCTCTGGGCAGGCAGTCTGCTCTGCTTCCGTACCCATGCCTGTGTCCCAGTCAATTCACCCTGCAGGAGTGCCAGCAGCATGTCAAAAACACATACAAAGGGACCATGGTGTTCCTGCTGCTGCCATGTGTCCCACAGGGGCATGGAACCAGCCAGGAGCATGTACCTGACCCATTTGCCACATGTGCAGTCCATTGTGGGATGCCTGCAGAGCCTCACAAGCTGCAATAGCATGTGGCAGTGCCTGGGCTTTTATTTGTGTTGCAGGCAGTCTGTAGCCACTTGACACTGGGCATATGGGAAGGACCAGGTGTTTGCTTTTCTCTTCCCTTTTCTTGCATGTGTATTTTTCGCTCAGCCCGCAGCTGAAGCTGCAATGGCTGATCACATCAACCTTGCTGGCTGTGGATGGAGAGCCTGAAGGGCTCTGGCTCTTGTGGCACATCCCCAGCAAAGGTTTTGCCATTCAGTGCCACCAGAACACAATTACAGCCTTGATTTTATTTTATTAATATTTTTATATTTTCTATAGAATTGTACTTACCTCCATGCTTACTTTTATATATATGTTTATATATATATATCTCAAGATACGTTTAACGAAAGTTTACTTTTAAGACCCTGGCTAACATTGCTGTGAATCCAGCAGACTTCAGCCCCACCACTTATTCACAGCAAATGAGGTACCAAGTGCTGGGTGCCTCCTTCTCCATACAAGGATGCTCAAGAGTGAGTTGTGACTTGTCACATGGATGCAGGTGGGTGTCTTGGGCCATGCCTCTGAAGCCCCTGCACATAGGGATGTCCACGAGGAGCAGGTCTCCCAGCTCTTCCTGCAATTGAGCAAACTCTATAGTTATCTGTGCTCAGGGAGAAGGCACAGGATGCCAGTCCTGGTGCAGGGCTGGCAATGCTGTCTACCTTTGCAGATAGAGCCAAAGTGTGTCCTGACCAGGGTAGGTGAGGGCATCAAGAGATGGTGTTTTATAATTAGACTCCTTGTCTGATAAAGAAGTGCTTTTTCTGTCAGGGGTGGTGTTACAGTACTGCTTGTGTCACCTGACCAGAGGATTTTAGGGTGTGAAAATCCCTGTATGCCCAGAGGACACCTCTGCACCCTGCTCGCCCGGTCAGAGGGACCCGGCACCCTGCTGCTGCTGCCATCCAAACTGGTCAGGGCATCCTTTGGGCATCAGGAGGAACATGGACAGGGCTTGTTAAAACTTGTGCAAATGCTTTCCCAGCCTGCCAAGCTGCCTGGGCAGCTGCCATGAGTCACTGTGGCTGCGCTGTCACTCCACCCCTGTGCTCCATCAGCATTATCTCACCTTCATCTCCCGTATCTGCGGGAATCATCATAACTTATTCCTGAGTCAGGATGCTGAATCTCCTCAATTCCAGCAACAGCACAGCATTCACAACCTTGTCATTATCCTGAGGCTGATAACTTCAGGCAGAGGTTTTCATGTTTTAAGTCATTGAGCAATGTCCTGTTTGTGATGCCATAGATAATCCAGAAATACAAGCTGCAGCAGCCCTTTCCACCTTCCCACATCACCTGCTGAACCCTCCACTGTCAGAACCGGCCTCGATGTCCTGCTTGGCCCTTGAAATAGACCCCAGTGTAGAGCAGCTCAGCTGCAGGTCACCTTATGGCCCTCTGTTCATGTACACAGCCAGGCAGTGCTGCGCAGCAGGGCCTGCCAGGGACTGCAGATTGCTATTTTAATGGTTTTATCATGACACCCAAAGCATTGCAACCGGCTGGCTCCCAAGTGTGGCTCTGCTCTGGTTTAATGAGCTTTGGAGATTGCATCGGCAGCACAGACCCAGCTGCTTGACAGCGGTCAGCGGGGCTAATTAATCTGGTGTGTGCCCAGAGCCCCATGCCTGCCTGCAGCCCCAGCTGGGGCAATGCCCATAGCACAGCTGAGATCTGAAACTGCCTTAGAAACAGTGTTTAAAGGGGCCTGTTCTTACCCAGCTCTCTCCCTTGAACTGAAGCCAACACTGTTTCTAATCTCAGAGTTTAGCTTCTTCCTTTGAAAAAAAAACAAACCCAAAAACCAAAAAATGGCTATTTTTGAAACAGTGTCCAAGTGGGACTCTGAGACTGGCTCTGTAACACCACCAGGCCAAATGAAGATGCTCCTTGCTGGTACCTGTATTTGGTCTCTGCTGAGGTTGGGGCTCCCAGTCCCTGGGAGATGGGTTAATGTGCTATATATACCCTTTTACCCCGAAACTCCAAGGCTCAGAGCCCCACCAGGGTACCTGTGGGGAGAGTTAACAGTGCTGCCGACTATGTCTCTGGCCGCTTCAGCATGTTTCCCTCTTTGTTTCCGCCAGCCCTTCGGTTTGTGTTGCTGTTGGAGCTGGAAGGAGCTGCTTGGATTAGCACCAAGGTGTTTGTGTATTTGAAGTTCAGAAAAGTGAGAGTTGCTGAGATGGCTTCTTTTTTCCAGGAGGAAAGCCAGAGCTGGGGCTGGGCTTTTCTTCCTCTTCCTTCCACCTAAACTGAAATGAAACCAAGCTTATAGCTGCTTCAGTGGGTAATCACTGCCTAAGTGTCAGAAAGAGCCATGGAAAACCCCCTTTGCTCCATAAAACTGAGACACATCCATCACTCTCCTTGACACAGCTGTTGGCAGGGAAGCAGCACCTTCCAGGCACTGGGATTGTCTTGTAGTGCCAGCAACGGGCAGCAGTGACCGGGCAGCCTGCGGTGGGAGGCAGCATGTCTCCCTGCCTGTCCCCATTCTCATACTTGTCCAGGCCATGAGAGATGGATGGCTCCAGTGTGGTGCTTGGCTCAGGCTCAGAGCAGAAGGTGTTTGGGCAGGGCCACAGTACCTGGGGAAGGTCCCTGGCAGAGGGTTGAGCTCCAACCACCCCATTGCATGGATGCAGGAGAGGGATGCATGGAGATGGGTGCATGCAAGCCACTGTCTCCCTGTCACCTGGCTGAAGCAGCACATGTCACCCATAGGAAACACCAGGCCTGGTTTTCTATAGGTTTGCAGGATGCCTCCTCACCCAGCAATATATTTATATAAATAAACTGATACATGAAAATCGCCGGGCAAGATGTGGTGGCGGGGTGCCAGCCCCAGCCCAGCCGATTCATTTGCAGTTCTCATTAACTTGGTCTGACCTTTGCTCACATTTCCACCACGAGCACGTTCAAAACAAGGCTGATATTTAACTTCGTTTTGGGCAATGTTACTCTAATGTGGCTTTTTTCCACATAGCTCTCTCTTTTATGGTAATCAAATGTTCTGCCAACTTTTCCCTTGCTATGTACACTAGCGAAGGGAACCAGATGCTTCGCGTTTTCCTCCGAAATGTATCTGAATGTTGTTTTTTGTTTAGTGTTTCAGAGGGAGGGCTGGCTTAACAGACAGCAGTTCATAAAGCCCGTCCTTGCTGCACTGTTTCCCAACTTACGGTGGGTCTTGGCTCTGTCTCCTGACTGGCTCCGCAGTCTCTTCCCGGTACATTGTGGCAGCAGCCCCAGAGCTGTCCCAGTCTCAGCAGGGCACAGCTGCCACTGGGGCCCCCAGTGATGTGGGGTGAATAGTGTGGGGCTGGGCAGGCCCTTCCTGCTGAGTTCTTGCACAACAGAGCATCTGAAGCCTGGCCATGTTGTGCAACCAGCCACAGCTCTCGTGGAAACTCTGGGGTCAGCCCAGAGTCACAGCCTGGGAGAGCCGAGCCCTGGTTCAGGAGCAGGTTGTGCTGCTCATGGGGAGCAGCTTGTGTGGCTTTGTCTGGCAAGTGCTGCTCTGCCTCTGGAAATGGAGAGGGTTCACTCCAGCATGCCTGAGGATGTATGGGGTCCTTGAGCCAGAGTGGTTTTGAGCTGGTGCTCTGCATCCTAGGGGCTGCTCCTCCTGATGTCCATGCAAAGTCCAAGTTGTTGAAGCCCACCCAGTGAATTCTTTCTGAGCAGGGAACACAAGTGGTCTCAGGCAAGATTGTCAAAAATAGCTGTGCCACCGGGGCACTTCTGGCCATTTTTAATAATTTCTCTCCTTTACCTCATCTGTACTTCTGCTGCTATTTTTATAATCACTTTCTGCTTTCAACTCCTTATCTCCTTTAGCTTTCCCTCTCCTTTTCACTCTTCATGCCGTAAAATCTTTTCATCACCTTTTTTTTTCCCTCCTTTTTGGGTCTGATTGGGCTTTATTTCTTCTTCTCTGCCAGATTTATGTGAGTTGTCAAGTCCAGCAGCTATTTGTCTCTGCCTGATGACAGACTCGCCTTTTCCACCCCCCCCCCAGATCAGATTCACGGCTGTTTTTTAAGGCCCTTTAATATTTTAATGTTCCAACTATAAATCCTATTTTCTTTGAGCTTCAATCCTTCCGTGGGCCTTCCCGTGGCTGGGTCGGTGCCTCCCCCCAGCTCCACGCTGTGATTTGTGGCATGTCACAGGCGGCATTTGGGGTGGCTTTGCTCTGTGCATGGGAGCGGAGGGCTGGGGAGGGGAGCGGAGCAGGAATTCGCTTTTCCTTAAGCTCCGACAATTCCTCAAACCTTGACAGGAATTGACACTTTCTGTGCTTCCAAGACATGATTTGTTGTGGGCTTGTTGTGCTTTTTATTAAAATGCTCTCGTGGAGTGCTTAAAAAGGTTGGCTCTGCACAGCCCCAGCCTCTTGCTTTAACAAATGCAGCCTCGGCTCACAGTTTTCCCCTCTGATGTGTCAGCTGGGGACTCGCTCTCGATCTCAAATACACACAGACTGCTTAAATCATCCTTATTTTTCTCACAGGGAGAGAGACTTCTTTGCTCTCCGAAACTTTTCACACCCTAAGTTAATAAAACTTCTCTGCTGTAAGGGATGGATGTGACACTGCTGAGGGTTTCATGGCTGAGCGCTGGATTATTGCTGTAGTGTAAAGGGCTCCCCAGCTCTGGTAAGCACATTGAATGTCTTCTTAAAATATGAGGTTGAAATGTACTGGCAATGGCTGCTCCTGAAGGCTGCTGGAAGAGCTTCGTGTTGTGTTGGAGCTGAACACCTCAGGGAAGCGCTTCCCAAAGGGCAGTGCAGCCCAGGGCTGCCTCTGCTTTGTCCTACACAACCCATCAGTGAGGTGGTGAGGCACTGGAAGAGCCAACGTGTGCCTTGGCTGAAGGATACTCTTCTTGGAGGGCTGCAAAAAGCACTGGGCTTGAAGACCGAGAGACCAGGAGGGCAAAACCAGTGCTATGCATTTTGACGGTGTTCATACACAAATCACTCAGCTCCGCTATTAGCATGAGATTGGTGGTTGATATGAAGGGTGACAAAGCAGCCCCACATCATGCCAGGATGGACCTGATAGAAAACCGTCAGCAACACCTGGGACAGCTCTTTCCTCTAGTGTGTAAACATTTAACTGAGCACATGTTAGCAGACTCTTCTGCAGCAAATAGTCCCAAACCACTAACCCACACCAGCTCATTGCAGCCCTACACCCACCTCGGCAGCACACGAAAAGCAGGGCTGTATTTCTTCCCTTGATTTTTGGCACCTGGGCCGAGGCGGGGGTAGAGCTGCTGAGTGTTTAATTCAGTGCTTTCCGTTCAGATATTAGTGGTGCAGCTGAGTTATGACACAGGAGCCTAGAAAGGCGTCATTCCCTCTCAACACGTTAGGGATTAGTTATTCTCCTATTAAACTGCTTTAGCCATGGTGAGTGTGTTGCCTTAAATGGGTTGCTGTGTGTAACAGGCATTGACAGGAAAGCCTAATCCTACCTGATAAGTGTAGTGGCAATAAGGACCTATTGAATTCAATGAGAATTTTGCTATGGATGTATGTGGACCAAAGCTCGGTGTCACCCTCTGTACTTACATCGACAGGGCACTACTGAATGCCCACTGGAGCAGCCAAAGCAGGGCTGAAAGGACACAGCATGTCCACAGCAGTGGTGGCACTGGCTCAGCAGCATCTCTGATGCTCAGCTCACCAGGAGTCAGCACTTGGGGGTTCATCAACACCTCTCATGCCCAGGTGGGTCTGGCCCATCTGGTGAGGTGTGAATGATTTCAGTGCAGCTACAGTGAATCTCCTCAGGGAGAAGCAGTAGGAGTCCCACAGGGAGGAGTCTTTATGGATTCTAATCATCATGGTCTGAGCATAGGAAGCCTTGCAGATGTGGATATGTGAAGGCAATGTGCTGCAAGGAGGCTGGTCTCCATGGGGAGGGGATGAGAGCACCAGCTTCTGTGTCTGCCCAAGTCACTGTCCATGGTAAAGCCAGCACCAGGTTTTGCTCAGTCCCCTTGGAAGGTTGGTGGTAACGCCAGGCTCCGGGAGACAGAGGAACTCTTCAGAGACAGAGGCGACGGGAAGCTCCACTTGCACCTGCCTGCAATTAATTAATTACGAATCCAGTTATTAGCTCAGCCCCATGGCTCCCCTCCCTGCCAAGCCCCCAGCTGGCCAGGGAGCAAGCCATTATTTGAAAAGGTTTCCCATTAAACATGAAAGCAAAGGAATATTTCAAAGAAGACAGAGCGGGAGAAACAGTGAGGGCATGTGCGCGATTGCAATCAGGTTTCAAGGATGTGCTGGAGCGGCTGGATCCCCATCTTGGAGCAGCTTGAGAATGATGAAATCGATTTCATTAGCCCACTCAGCCCCTGATTACTCTTGTGCCACGTGAAACACTCCCATGGCCCCTACTGCATGGCAATTGCAGACAGGCACCCCTGGGCCCCACTCCAGCCCACTGGTGGCAAAGCAGCCCACCCAAATGAGCCCACCCAGCTCATGCTACGAAAGAAATCCCTAAAGATTTATATTTCCTGACTTGGGTGCCTGCATTCTCTTTGTGCCCAGGTGGCAGCTGCAGCCCAGCTCTCAGACTTTTAACCCAGGCAGTGCATACATCTGCTTTGCCCCCTGTTTCTCTATTACCTCCTTTTTGCTCTTTGCTTTAGAGGAGACGCCTCTTTAACGGCAGTGATTTACAGGTGGTGTTATGGCAGGACAGGTCTGACACTGATTGAGTTGCTTATCTGATGTCTCTGTCCTGCTCTCTGACAGCCTCTCCCCCAAGTATCAATCTGCACATCAGTTCTTTATTCCTGGGTGAGGGAAGAGCTGTCAAGGTTGCAGCTACACTGTCATCTTTGTCTAAGCTGCTAGCTGCCCTTCATTGCTTAAAGACCCTCTTTAACACATGCATGCTTTGAGAGGGGGCCACCATGCTAGAGATAAGGAGATGGCAGCAAAATTTCATTTGCTCTCAAGGCGCCCAGGGCTTGATGGATTGACTCTCATCTGTCAGGGTGCCCATAAATAAACAAGAGCTCTCATGGTGCAGGCTCAGCCCCACTGCTTCTCCAGCCACCTCCCTGCAGCCCCATGCTGGCTGCTGGACACCCAGTGCAGGGACACTGCAGGGGGCTGGGACCCTTTGAGATGCAATGGTTCCCTTGGGCCAAGGCCATCATCAGGGTGTTAGGACAGAGCAGAGAGAGGGTGGAAAAGACAAGTGCATGGGATCAGGCTTGGCTTTAGGGCTTGCTGGGAGTCCTCACTGCCAGATGCTCTTGTGATCCCCAAAGATTGGCTGAAGCAAAACTAGAGGGGACCACATCATCCTGGTCACTGCCCTCCATTACAGGGCTGTGGGACCAGGACAGGGTTAAGCTGTCACCCAGCTCCTGCACTGCAGTGAGGAGGCTGAGCTGGGACAGTTTGGACCCCTGCGTACACCCGAGGGTGGCTGGAAGGAGGCAGAGAGGGCAGGCTGCTCCTTGCTTACTACCTGTGTCATTCCCTGCACTGCATGCAGTCATTGTTTTCCTTCCATACCCTCATCCCCGTGGCTGGCCATCACTGAGCTCTGTGGTTGCACTGCCTTGACTGCACCTTCCTGCTCAGCACTGAGCTGTTTTGGTCCTAAATTATGTTTTTGTTAGCTAAAAAGCACACTCCTCTCCAGGATCTCCAGCAGCGGTGGTGCAGAGTGGCAGGAAGGGACTGGATTCACTTGGGTTTGCTCTCAGGTGCTTCTCTTGGGACAGAGCAGCTTCCAGCAGTGCCTGGCTCTGGGAGGAGTGGCTGTGTCTGAATGAGATGATGCATGTGTGCACACGGCTCTGTTAAAGCCCCATATCACCTCGGGGTCACTTGGAGAGATGAATAGTGCAGAGCACAGAAGTGTAGTGGGGATGGCTCTGTGCAGCTCTAGCTGTGCCTCTGTTTCCCTGAGGTTTCTGGCTGCCCATAGCCCTCTCAGTTCAGTTTCCTCATTGCTGCTCTTCCATAAATAAAAACCTCACTGGAACATAATCTCTACCATAATGTTTATTAAATAGTAATTTTAAAAGGTTTTTATACAAATCATATAAACACAGTTTGATTTTTTCTTTTTTTTTCTTTTTTTTTTCTTTTTTTGTTTGTATACTTTTTACACCGAAGAATCACAGTAAAAGCTCTTTTAAGTCCATAAGTCCTGGCTCAGCCAGTGAACGGTCAAACACCTTGAACTGCAAACCTTGGAGAAGTTCCATTTCTGCATATAGTTTCTTAATGCTTTAATTCCCATGCTCAGCCCCGGCACCTTCCCACAGAATGAAATCACCCAGCACTACAGCCTGCCCGTTAGCAACACGTCCTCACCATGGGAAGAGCGTGGAGGCAACAGCTCATTTCAGTGAAGGCATTAACACCAATTTTTTCTCTCTTTTCTGTATTTCACAGAGGGAATTGTGATCGGAAATCCTAATCTATTTGCAGAGGAGGATGCAATGAATCGAATGCACTGACGACTTTTCTTTCCCCTGTTGAAGTTACAATCAAACACAGTTTTCTGTAGAACAGTAAAGCACCCAGCAGAGGTAAGTGAGGTATCGGCTTTGCAGCATTATCGGCCTGCTCCTGCCTGGCAAGCGCATGCACGTGGGTCCTGCCCCATCAGGAAGGGGCAAGCAGGACACATGGGGCAGGCGCTTTGCTGGGCCCAAGTTAGTGCCAAGATCAGCAGTACTCTCCTGCCCCAGATCAAGAGATATATTAACACGAGTCAGTCCCACGGAATAAGTCACATACACGATACATACAGAGAATTCACGTGCGTGTGCAAACACACTATTTCTGAATATATGTATACATGAACTCTTTTCTCTGTACGCCTACTAGACACCATAACGTCACCTTTTTAATTTATATATTTTCACCTATTGTTTGCCTAAGTCAACTTTTCTACTGTATGGTCTTTTTCCATTCATCCTTCCCCTCTCCTGTGATTTGAAGGGGATAAAAATCATTCAGCAGCAGCAATCCAGCTTTGAAATGGTCTGGTACATTCCCTTTTACTGCCTGTTTCTTCTGTGTGGTAAAATAACACCCCTGTGGAATCTGTCCACGAAGAACGCCAAAAGAAATACAGTGATTGGAAAGGAGAATCTGAGATATATTTACTGCTGTTTCTGTTGGGCACACAGTGTGAATTAAAAAAGTGAAGGCCTTTGTGTCTGCCCGTCTCTGTACGTCTGTGTATGAACCGTGGATGTTTTGATGACATAGGTGCTGGTATCAGTTTCCTCAGTAACCCAGGCATCTTTCTCACAGTGGAGAAGTCTTTTTCCCTCCCCCTAAACCCTTACTGTCAGATGGAGCTTTCCATGAAACACTAGATAAATGTTCCTATTCCCACCACACTGAGGAGCAGCTGTGGCACTGTCCATGCTCATCTCCTCTACAGATGTTGCTCATCTCCCCAAACACCTGGCCTCCTGCAGGATGTGTTTGCAGGCACTGTGCCAACTGAGCTTCACAGCACATCATACCTTCGGCGTTCTGTGGTTAGAGAGGGGAAAAAAATCCATCCCCAAACTATTTGCTAGGCAAAACATAAAATCAAGACATGTCAGGTATTTCCAAAGTGTCCTGGAAAAGCAAACACAATGTGCTGGGAAGCTTTCCTGCTTATACGTGTGCAAGCTGATAGGTACAATCAATCTGTGCAGTACTGGAAAAGAAGGCATTGGTTTGGAGCCCAGCACTTGAATTCTTGTTTCTCCATTAAATTGTTTTCATAACACTCCTCTCCCACGGCACAGTGGTAAGTGGAGAGGTATCAGCTGCCAGACAATGTAGCCAGACCACTTGAAAGCAGAAGGACCAGACTTCTCTCGGGCTCTAGCTACTATAGAGTGGTGAAGAGTGTTTTGCCGGGGAAGGATGAAGGCCTCACTTGTTGTTTGATACAGCACTGATCATCTGATGGAGGAAAAATACTTCTTCTAAGGCACTTGTTCAAAGTAAAACAAAACACAGCTTATCATAAATAAAACTTCAGGTTTTTGCTACTGATCGGGAACAGTGCAGCTTTGCTCCGAAGGGCAGCCGTTTGGTCCACCAGTGCCGACAGTGCCAGCTTGTGCTCCCCAGCTCCATAAAGAAGGGGAGCACTGTGAGAGAGAGAGGGCCAGTGAAGGGTGGGGTGGTGGGTGCCATGAGCGGGTTCCCAGGGACATGGGCATGGCTCCAGCCTCCTCCCCTGTTCGTTTTCCCTCCCTGGCACTTTGGAGAAGCCTCAGCACCTGCTCCAAGTCAAACCAAGAGTGAAGCCCCCTTCCTAAAGCCATTGCCTGAACACCGGCAGCCTGACAGGCTTTACTTTTTGTTTGCTGCAACTTTTGCATTATAGCAAAAAGAGGAAGGGCAGGATCGAGAGGGGTGGGAGATTCAAAGAAAGGCCTTCCTGATGAAGGCCTCAGCTGTTGCAATCCAAGATCTGGATTTAATAAATGGCTCTTATTCGCAAATCGCTTTAAGGCTCTTCAGCTTCTCTCAAAGAGGTGCTTCTACGCATAGGGTTTCCTTTCTATTTTATTTCTTAATGACTTTGGGAAGCACTGTTGCTACCGCTGACACTAAAGCCAGTATTGCACCTTTCCACCCTAACAGGAGAAGGAAAGTTGGAGGTAACAACACACTTCCATTTTCAGGACTGGAAACGGCAGCTTTCTGGACTTAGTGTGAAATGCACAAATCCCTACAGCCAAAACGATGTCTGGATGGGGTCTAAAATGGACAGGGTCTCTGTGTGTGTGCGTTATTTCTAAAGAAATCCCTCAGCCTTCTCAGCAACTCACCAGAGAAAGGAGGTGGAAAATAACAATCAACATTTAGTTTTCACATCCAAAAGGTAAACCGGTCTCCTTTGCCATATCCCAGCCACTCGCATCAGCAGAAAATGAAGATGAACCAATAAACAAGGGTCTCGGTTCCCCCTCGCCCAGCACAGTCCAGGTTACGGAAAAGCCCGCTTGGTCCTGGTGGAGCGTGACCCACCAGTGGGACCTGGCGGCAGGAGCAGAGCCTCCCCTCGCTCCTCCCACACTCCTCGTTCCCCATTATGGCATTCAGTTCCCATAGAAAACAGCAAATAAAGTACCCCCCTGCCAGCCCACCTCACCGGGCACAACGCTGAGGGTGATCCCCAGGGCACCCATCAGGCCTCCGAACAGCACTTCTGGTGGTTCATCTTGACCTTGTGCTTGATGCCATCGTACAGCTCAAAGTTGTAGTTCTCCAGCGTGGTGGAGCTCCGCGAGGACAGCCCAGCATACGAGCACGTGCAGTAAAGGAGCAGACCAGCGCAGATGGCCCCAAGGAGCACGCCGAGGGAGCTCATCGCTATGATGGTCACCAGGATGGGATCCAGGGTGTACAGCCAGCTTTTCTCTTTGTCCAGCTTTGAGGTTCCTGGAGAGTTAGTAGAGAACAGTGTGTCGTTCCTATCCGATCCAAAGTAATCTGCAGTGGAATGGGCACTTCTTATTATCCAGGGATCGCTTTTTCCCACGTCAGCTTTATGCATTTCTCATTTGAGTTGTGTTGGGTTTGCAAGAGTGTAAGCCTTACCATGGGTATATTTCCACTGGTTTCACTAACCCAGGTCTAGAAGTAACGTGAAGCACTGAACTACCAAGAAAGCAAGGTGCCCTAATTCCCTTTTACATCTCAGGCTATCTAAATAGCATGCTAGCATTTTACACCCACCGAAACTCTGGCCTTTCAAGTGCCATTGGGTTCAAAACTATGGAAACAATCTGTCACAGAACCCAGACTTAATTTTCTCCATTTACAAGTCAAAATGCCATGCAAGCAGCAATTAATGCTTGAAAGATCAGTTCCACTTGTCCTAACACAAATACAATATATTGACTTTTAAAGGTTGCTGGCTGGCTGCTAAAAAAGGAAAACAAGAAAAGAACCTAATGTCTTTGTCCAGACACTGAGTCACCACTTCAGTGTATTTTCTCAAGCATGTTCTAGCTTATAACTCCCACCAAAGCTCAAGTTTGTGAGTAATTAATTGTAGCATCTCATAGTGAAACACAAGTTTCCCCAGATAAATTGCCAGTGTGGCATTTGGGTACCAACCTGAATCATCGTTGTCTTCAAAGTCTTGCTCAGAGATGGGAAAGTCATCCTCCATTCTTGGGAAGTTTACTAGAACAACAAAATGGGAAGCACCATTTGTTCAAAGTGGATTTTAGGGGGCATTATTGTCACTGGTCACTGGACTGCAAGACTGGTCAGAAGAAAACAATAGCTAAACTACAGCAAGGCTCTTCCTCATGGAAGGAGGAAGAACTCCTCTTCTTCCTTCAGCTAAAGTCAAAGGAGACTCTTTCAGATTTGAGAGAACAGCATCTTCCCACTACATCACATTTCATGACCACCAAATGACCAGCTTTTAAGAAGAAACGAGAGTGAGTGAAAAGCAAAGAAACCAGATAACTTGAATAGCACTAAAATATTGTCATTGGTGCCTGCATAATGGCCATAATTCACTATTAACATGCTCATGGGTATTATCCTTACAACTCTGAATAGGATCTCAGTGCCTGTCATTACTTGCCACTAATGCTAGATCCATTTAGCACACTCTACTTTTCATCTTTTCCCATACATCTTACCGGACACACAGCTTCAATGACCCACTTTCTCTTTGGGTACTCAAATTTATCTGAAATTTGAGTAATTTGAGGAAGCCATGTATCATCATTGTATGTTTTAATGCAAAAGCTGGTTGAAATGGGGAGAGCGGCAAATGGGTGTCCATATCTAGGCATTTATGTTAACACTTCTCTGATCCAAATTCCTTTCAGTGGTGACATTTCTTTTTATTGTTCAGCACAGATCAAGCACTAGTGACCAAACGCATATGCTGTAATCCCAGAGCAGAAGTTATTTTCCTGTGCAGCCTTCCTAGCATTATCTCTGTGTATAGTTACCATGGCTCTTTTTTCAGTTTTCCAAAAGAAAATGCCCTTTCATTTCTATCTGCTCAGATTTTTCAAAGCTGCCAGTAGCTTGGGGTGCTCAGCTGAGAAGGCACCTTGAAATGATCAGGAATGCAGAAAATGAGGGACTACTAGAAAGTGCTAGAAGTCACACTCTTGAAATAGTTATGGTTAAAAACCAAGGCTACTTCACATCTTGTGTGAAAATAGCAAGAAGCGTTTAAAGAGTTTGCTTATGAACAACAAAACCCAAAGAATGTAACTTGTGCCTAAAGAGCCACGTGTGAAGAAATTATTCAAAACCATATGAAAGAATATTTGTGCATATTTTCGCAGAGATTTATGACTTGAAAAGCCCTCCTGGATTGTCAAATCACGTATTTTTGCTATCCCAAGCAATGGTACAAGGCAATTCCCCACGAGTGACATTTCAGGGTTCACTTCCAGAGCAGGGGGCTCTGCTGAATGCCATGCTGCCCCAGCACCGCCTTATACCTGACTGCAATGATCCTCTATGTTGGTACTAATGATACCTTCCCAAATACCCATTCCTTCGGTAGAGTTGCCTTTTGCCTTCTGCACTCAAAGGATTAAGGGATTTCTTTGAATTTTCAAGTGAGCCTGGCAACAGGAACAACACTTGGCTCTCCTGAGGATGAGGTCTGTGTCTAGTGAGCCAGGTAATGCAGCTGGTAGGTTGTTGAAGAAACATAGGTGCACACTATTTTCTGTAAATCCTCACTTTAGCAGCGAGTTCACATGATTTCTCAACACTTCCAGAACTGACAGGCCCAGATGGCAACATCTTAGGGCTGGGAGAACTGCCTGAGGGCCCCTTGCAAACATTTAGAGCAGAACATGTGGAAAAATAACTTGCAAAGCAGTTGACACGTGGAGACGTCTGCTCTGCTAGTCCTCCATCAGAAGACGAGCAATGACATTTGCCAGCCATGTCACCCACCCAGCTCTGTGGAAAGTGCAGGTTGCTCGAACACAAGCAAAGGTCAAAACTGGACCATGGTTTGCCCAAGGAGCCCATGTGTGGGAAGAGACTACTGAAGCCTTTTGCCTTCTCATACTGTAGCTCCTCTAAATTTTGTGTGAGAGCAAGCTAGCAATTTGGTGCTCTTTTATTTCCCAGGGTAGCCTTGAGGGAAAAGCCAGAAAAAACAAAGTATTGGTTAATCAACACTTTCAAAAGAACACCAGTTCTTTCAGCCTGAAAGGAAGGAGCACTGGGAAAACTTGAAAAGAGAGAACATTTATACAATAAGCCAAGCCCAAAATCTATTTACTTTTCTAGCAATTTTCTCAATTCCCCATGCTAACATGACTCTGAGTCTTGCTCAAAAGATATCTTGTTCCTCACCCATTCTCCTTCCTCCTCAGGCCTGTGGTAGGCCCTCATTCTTCTGTTCTCTGCGTGCCATTTCACTGCTATCAGATTGTCTGTTGTCACGCAGGGCTCTACCCTGGCTTTGGAAAAATAGGACTCAACGTTTCTTTTTCCATCCTTGGGTTTCTCAAGTCATTAACAAATGAGCTCTGGCTGTGTGGCTGTCTGTGCGAATTGAAGCTGGTGGTCTCATTGCAGTTCCTAGTGGAGATGATTTCCTCTCACAGAGACTAGCCTGCTATTTGTCATCAATTGAGCTCCTTTGTGACAAGTCCCAGCAATATTGTCAGAAGAGGAGCAGGCTGTGGAAAATGCCCCTTTGGAAAGTGGTCCCCAGAAAAGCCCCACAAGCTGCTGGGCAGAATGGGAGAAACATGCCGTGCCCTGTGCTGTGGGCAGACGCTTCCTTGAAGGGCAGCTTTCAGGTGCAATTTTCTTTGCAATGAAAAAAAAAAAATATACTGGAGAAGGGTAGGCAAGAAAATTAGGGGAAACTGTATTTAAACATGAGGAATGCTTTCTACTAAGTGAAAAGCCTTTTTCAAAGCATATGTGCTGAATTATAGCTGTGAGCACCTAGCCAGTCATGCCCCAAAGATGATGTTAGCGATGCCTTTGGAAATGGTCAGATGCTGAGAAAGGCTGTTATCTGCTGGATCTGAAAGCACTGCCAGCTAAAAGGCTAATTTATGGGACCTGAAAAAAGGAAGATAAGATTCTAATCAAAGACAAGGAGCGACTTAAGTACCACGTTCATATGAACTCACATGGAGGGAGAGGAGAAAATTAGTATTTCCAGAGATTAAGGAACTTCAATGTACGTCTGGTTAAAATAGCAGCAAGGGTGGGAGGGATCGGGTCAGGGAGGGGATTACTGGAAGGGGGTGACGTGTAGCTTGATATGCCTTGCCAGGGCAGCAGGGAAGGCACGAGAGTACACAAGAGCAAGGTTCTCTGATGTCCCACCACAGACATACATGCATCTCTTGCAGGAAAATGCTCCCTAAATCTACCCAAGTCCTCTCCAAAGCTGAGGTCAGTGCATCATATGGACTGGCATGTACTTCCCACCACCACACACACTCAATGCCAGCCTGCTTGCAGGGGCTTACCAGCAGTGCACACTGCCTCAGGCAGAGACCTTTGCAGCAAGCCAAGAGCTATTGTTTTGGAGAAGACATCCAGTCCCAACATAGATGCATTCTTCCAAGGCAAATGACCACCATCAAGAAAAAAATGCTATTTTCTTCCTGGACATACTTTGTCTGGTTTCAATCAGGGCACTGAGCATTGCATCCTGCTGGGTCCCTCCATCCCAGGGCAAAGCTCTGTTTGTTACCATGCATCACTCTACAAAGAGGCGTTTGTGGATGGTGACTCTCAGGCTCTTCATAGGTGAACAAAATGAGCCTCTCAACAGAAGGTGCCTTCCCCAAATGATACATTAAACTTGCAGTAATTTCCAGCCCTTTCTGTTGCCTGCCCACAGCCCCCCTGGCACACAGAAGAGAGCACTCCTGCCATCCTGCTCCCCACTTCCTGCAGGCATCCACAGGCTCTGGGGACAAAGGAGACGCACCAGGTGATGGTGGCTGGTGGGCTCTGCTACCTGCTGTCTCTCACTCTCCAGTAACAACTGAGCCATGCATCCTGGTACAAAAGAGGGGTAGCTGGCTGCCCTCTGGTCCTTTCCACAGTGGAGAAACAACCATGTGAGGGTCGCTTCCCTGAAAACAGCAAGTGTCCTCCTACATGCTCACCCCTCTCTCCTGCGGCTACAACATCCATCTTGGCTGGTGCTATCCTGCCCAGCAAGGGGAACACTGGAGGTGCACAACTGCTGCTCTGCCAAATTAGCACCCAGGAAGGGCTGAAACACTACACACAGATAAGTGCAGGAAAAGGGGGTCAGAAATTACCACTCCCCGGTGCTGGCAGCCAGAGCTCCAGCTCTGCGCTCATGCTCGCTTTTCTCCCTTTGCTCATTCCCAGCCCTTTTCTCTCAGCAGCAATAGTGTGACTCCAACTCACATCACTTTGTTTTGACACAGCGGAGCAGCCGCTGTGGCCTCGCCTTGACTCCGCTCTGTTTGGCGGCAGCAGCGCCGCGCTGCTCCTTCGGCTGGGAGCCCAGGGGGCTGCGGGAGCAACACTTCCCACCCTCCGTGAGCAGGGAAGTGCTTCTTCAAAGCAGCAGCACAGGCACCAGGCAGAAACACTCCCTCTGAATCCCCCACCGCTCTATTTCCAGCCCCAAATCAGCCTCACTTCTCCCTTCCGCACTCCTCCAGAAACACAGAACGACTTTAGTTTACAAAGGGGCTAAATCCCTGCCAAATTTCAAATTAAAACAGTGCTTTGGCTACAGCTGAGCAGTAAAGAAAGCAAACAAGCAGCTTCTCCCCGGCCTCTGCAGCACAGGAACCCCCAGACCTTATCCTCAGATTGCCTTGGGGCTGCTTCAGCAGCAGTGCATGGTTCACATTGCAGAACAATCATCAAACCAAGGGGCATTGAGGAATCTCTTGTGTTTCTTGGGTTCCCATGTGCAGTAAAGATAGGGAAGCATGGCTTGCCAGATGAAGACCTCACTGAAAGCTCTTGGAGATGTGAAGCCAGGCTGGGTGTGGAGGCAAACACAAGCAGGCAGCTATTCCCAGCCCCAGCACTGCCCTTCAATGTGTGGCACCCGGCCCTTGCTGCACGCATGGCAGATGGCCAAGGCAGCTGTCTAAACTCGGGACCCTGCCAACCCCTCCCTCCAGCATCACATCCTCTGTGGCAGCCCGAACCTTTCCCTGGCCATGTCCTGCTTTTGCACCTCTCCTCAGCGCCAGCACCAGGCCAGGGAAAGAGTGGTGGCAGCATGTGTGCATAGGGCACTACAGGGGCACTATAGAGCATGGTTTTCCTCTTCCCGTCTTAGTGCTGGCCTACCCAGGTAAGGAGCCACCATTTGGGTTTGGTGCTCCGTGCTGGAGCTCACCAGTCCCAGCTCCTCAGCGCAAGGGCAGCACTGCCAGTCCACTACCACTGCGCAAGGGCTGGAAGCCGGAGGAGAAGCTGGCAGCTCTGCAGCATCCTGATACGTTTATCACCCTCCCTGTTGTTGCTGTTTGTTTTTACAGCAGCAATGGCTAACGACACTATTCCTCAAACTGGCAGTCACGCCTGCAATCGCTGCTAAGAGCCGCCAAAGCCACTGATGGAGGAGCTGTGGCAGAAAGCCAACAGGCTGTCCAAGCTCGCCTTGAGGCCCTCGCCTGGTGTCTGTACGCCTCACTCTGCTGCTCTGACATGGGGTAAGATGGGGCCAACCCTGATAAAGGTTTTCACAGGGTTTCTAGAGGGGCAAAAACCCAGTGCAGCCCCACGCACAGCCTAGTTTCTACCTCATTCCCTTCCATTCATCAGCAGAAGCATTTCAACCCTGCCCAGGAAAAGCCAATGTTGCCCTTTCAGCCTGGGGACAAGCAGCTCAGGGTTCCCTGTGCCAAGTGTCCCGGCAGGAGGCTGACCCGGCTGCGTGAATGCGCACTCCTGAGCAATCATCCATCTCGGGCATGCTGACATTGCCCAGGCAAGGCACAGCACAGCCCTTCCCATGGCAACCTTTGCTTTGTCAGGTCATCGCTCCCTCTGTCACACCTTTGTTAGCCACCGGCTTTGTGCCACCACTCACAGAGTGCCCTTGGGTCCTCACCCACAGCCACACAGAGACATTTTCCTTACAACATGGCAGCAACTGCAGAGATAAAAAGACACCATCACCCCACATACCGCCAGCGGACTCACGCCTGCACCCTTCCCGTGACATGCAGGAGACAGCAGGCTTCCATCCCTAACGACACTCAGAGATACGGAGTCCCTGCTGCTACCCCATTTACTCCTTCTTCTTTTAAAATACTCTTAACTGCCTGAAGCTACCTGCAGCAGAGGTAGCATCAAAATCACACCAAGTTGTATTTTTCTTAAACAAAGTGTGCTGATTTTAGCTGCCTTCTTTCCCTACGATGAGCAGCAGCCTGAGCAGCACCCAACTCCCCGGTCAATCTGGCTGTGGTGCACATAAGGAATAATTAAACCCCAAATGATTCCTCCCTTTTTGTCTGTTTACTTCACAGAATTTTTTTCCTCCTTGTTGGGAAGCCATCAGCCAGTCTCTCCCTCCCTGCTTTTCGCATGTGCATATTTGTTTTGAGTTTTGCTTGGACAGTCACTGAAGTGTACGAAATGCAAATTACAAGTGTATGGGCTTTGCCGTACAATTAGATGGGGGAGAAAAAAAAGCTACAGAAAAGATAGCATGGCTCCTCAGCTTCATTTGTGTTTGAACACCCACAGCGAGTGATCACATCTGAATTATTTTTTGTTGATGGCCTGAATGCCTAGTAAAGCCAGGAAGTTCCACTGCAAAGCTGAGCTCCATGCCAGAGTAAAGAGTATGATAGAAGGCAAATAAATGCAGAAGGGAAAGAAAACCTCTCAAATTGGCAGCAAAATATCTTTCACATGAAATGCAACGCTGCTGACTCCTCTAAAGGGGCAAAAGGCACACCTAGAGAAGATGGGAAGATGCTGCAGCAGAGATCCCTGTCACAAGCTGGGAGGACTCAGGTGAAGGGAAGGCAGGGGACACACACCTCCCCAAACCCTTGGTGCTGCCGTGCTTGGGCTGCTCCCACACAGCTCTCCTATGCAGCCCGGCATGCAGAGGCCCACCAAGGGTTTCATAGGAGAGGAATGCATTGCCATTTTCATTATTCATTTTGGTAATGGCTTACCCGGTGTTCATTGTGCTTATGGACAGAGCGCACGGCTCGGCTGAGCTGGCAGCCAAGCCGGCCCCCAGGGCCCTGGGAAGTCGGATGTCCTGTCTCCAGGGGCCCAGCTGGAGAAATACTGCATAATCACAGTGAGCCATTTAGCACTTAAGAAACGCTATCGAAATCCCCAGACAACCCCAGTGTCAGTCCAGCCGCCCAAAACTCCCACTACAGGCTGGTACAAATGTAATGGATCTAAAAGCCGCTGCTAATGGCCTGATCCCGAATGCGACGAGGCAGGGTGCGCACACAGGAGCTGGGTCTGCATGCAGCAGGAACAGGAGCTTCACTTCACTAAAGCAAACAGCCCTGATGCTCCAAAAGAAAACATGGAGTTTTGAAGCACCGCTTTGCTTCAACCGACAGCGTTCTTGTTAGCACAGAAAGAAGAAGGAAGAAAACCCCCAGATATTTGTATAAAAATATCATCATTTTATTACATTCCACACAATACATCTTCAAAGAGTTTCAAATTTCCACAAGATATTTTTCACACACAGGCAACTGGGCAACGCTGGGGATGTCAGGGCTTGAGGAGCAGGGGAGAACTGGGAATAAAAATCAGGAAGTGACCTTCTGTTTTGTCTTTGGTGATTTTGGTTTGAAAGACAGGGTGCCACATTCTCCTCCCTGACACACCGATGCGCACTTGCTACGTCCGTGGGGGTGAACCTGGTTGAAGCGAGGGGATTGTCTGACCTAGGGAGATGGAACGGACTGGAAATGTGATGCTATCATCTGCTGACATGGCCTGGACTGACCTGAAAATGCAGCAAGCACATGCCACTATTTCACATCTGTTTTAATCTGGAGCTGGCTGAGGGCGAGTGGATGGCTGGGATTTCACATCACCAGCCATATGCACTGCAACACCACTGCTGCATAATGAGAAGGCTCACGGAGAAAGCATTCTGGCCCTGGAAGCCCCTCTCTAGCGGCTGCCTCTCTAGGCAGCACTACCTGCAAGGTGACAGGAGCTCACCCAGGTCCCTTCCATCTCTGCTGGGACAGGGACATCCCTGCTGCCCTTGAAAAGCTTGTGGGAATCTGACTTTGGTGGGATGCTGCCCTGAGCACCCACCACCCCTAACGTGCTCACCATGCCAAATCACCCCAGGCTTTTCTGCACTCCCTGCACGCTTTAGACACTTGCTGCTGCAGCTGAGGGGGTCCTGCTGAACTCTGCTGAGTAAACAGCATGTGAGCTAAAATAGGCTGCATGAATAAAGGCAGGGAGGGAAAGGAGACTTGACACCCCATCGACAGAGATCTCCTGGGCAGAGGGCTCCACTGCAACAAGGGCCAATATCACGCATGCACAGCACTGTTTGTGTTTCCACTTTTTCCCCAGACCAAAAAGAAGCTCCAGACTGCAGGGAAGTTAAGAGAGCTGCTCGTCTCAATTCATCTTATGCAATATTCATGGGCTAAGGATGGGTGGGAGCACTAGCAAGTTTAGGAGGGAGGAGGGAATCTGATCTCTCAGCACAAATGAACACAAACCTTGCTCACTAGAGGTACTTTTCTCGCCTGCAAACAGATTAGAGTTAAGGATTCAAACCACTTTTGCATCTCATCATTCAGTAATTTATATAAGGCATTTCCACTACAATATGCTGGGCCATTCAACAGTAGGAGGCATGTTAGGGTCTCCATCTTACCTCCCTGTTTAAAGCAGCAGCAGTAGCTGGGCCCCTCATGGCGTGCCTGCTAGGCTTTGCTTGCTAGATGCTACTGATGCTTTAAGAAGCAGAACATTAGCAAAATGCAAAACTAACTGACATTCTAGAAAGTCAACTGGCAATTTTTGTGATTCAGCAGCTATGAATTGGGTAGAGTTAGAAAAACAAGCCTAAGACCCAGAAAGGGGAACTATCCTCGTCCTAGCAGAAAGACAAGGAGGAGCCCTCTCCCCTTTTCCCATGTAAAAGCAAAACCATCAGCACCCAGAGCAAGGATACTTATAAAATAAATAAACCTTCAATTCTCAAGAAACTACAGTATTCAGCATCCACCTTAGACCTCCTGAAGTCTATGTGTTACCCTAAGGCTGGCTTTAACAGATACAAACAAAACATTCATTATGAACTTCTCTGATATAAGGCAACTTTAAATAGATTCACTTGCAGGTGAGGGAAGGAAGATTTCCCCCCACACACACTTCCAAACAATGGCTGTGTTATCATGCTGGCTGCAGAAAGAATAAGATGGAGACATCTTACTTTTTGGATGTCTATGAATCTCTCTGGATTCTTCTAGCCATCTGAGGTGGACATTCCTACTGTCCAGCCTGGCCTCTTCTTCTCATTTTGCACCCAAGACATTAACGCTATCAAACAAGAAACCCAGCCAAAGCTAGATAAGGCAACAAAAAAGCATTGCTCTCTTTCCCAAGTAAACAAATCAGGGTATTTACCATAAACATGACCCAGACCTTCCAGAGGGGAGGCGGGAAGGGGGGAGAAATGAAAACCAAAACAAACAAACATTCCCTGTGCAAGTAGAAGCAACAACAAGCGAATTAAAAAGGGTCTGTTTCTAAATATACATTCAGTCAGTCAGACACGCACATTCCCATGCACACTCGCAGACACAGATTTAGCACTCTCGCGCATGAGCCACACACACAAGCTTCCAGGCTCTCCATCAAGTTCCCTTGCAGGTTGCCTACTGGGAGGAGGGAAAAAACCCCAAACCAAACAAGCCTATCGACCAAAAAACACTCCCCAAACAAACAAACACAGCGAAACAAAAAACCCACCCGACACCCCAAGACTCCTCGAAAAGTAATCGAAAGGGAGCATTCACTTCTGAAGTGAAGGGGCGTTGTGTCTCTTCTGGCGATCCAAGATGCAGCATTAGTTTAGAGTTTGTAAAAGATTCAGGGAGGGATGGGGGGGACAGAGAAGGGACGGAGATGTCTAAGAGTTCACACGTATGCTAGGTAAGGAAAAAAGTGCAAAACTGAGGCAACGTATTTGAAGTCTTAGTTTCTGTCTGTCTGTCTGGTTTGTGTTTTGTTTGTTCGCTCGTTCCTGTTCGGCTCTCAGCAGCGCGAGCTGGGGTCTTGCTCTAGTTTTATGGTTAGGGTGGGCTCCACGGCCACAGGGGCCCCGTTGGCATAGTGGGAGGTTTTGTAGGTGATGGAGTGATCGCTCTTCTTGGCCGCATAGCGGAACCGGTGGTAGTGGAGCACAAGGGCCAGCGCGACGGAGACCAGCACCACAACAGCACCTCCGGCGGCAATAACGTAATACCAGTAGGCTGGGATGGGCTGCACTGACACCGTGTCCACTGTGGGCTCGGTCCCTGGCAGGAGGGTTGCCCCTGGGGAGGAGACACAGAACAGGGTTGCTAGGTGGGAGGCATGCAGACGCACAAACAGAAACACACATGCTTTCAAGAGTACAGCACGGAGTAACACGAAGTGCCAGGGCTGCCTCTGGATACGGGGTGTGTGCCCTGGGGAGAGGACAGCCTGGCATTCACTGAGCCCATGTATTCAAGGGGCCTGTTTCTTCCCTCTTAATTCATCAGGCTGCCTGGATTTCAATACATATTCCATATGCACATTATTATTGCTGTTATTTCTGGCATCAACAAATGTTTTCTTCCCCTCCTTTTTTTTTTGCCTTCTCCAGATCAGGCTCCTGGCTTTGCCTCCACATGGCAGATGTTGTCAAGCAGTGACAAAACACATCACTTTCCTAATTGGAGGAAGAGCATAATCTCAGATGGGCAAGGAAGTTACTGCAGGAGACTGGGAAAGAAATTACAGGGAGAAACAGTTGCTGTTCTAAAAGAAAAGACAGAGAAGAAGATCTCTGTCTGAAAGTGCTCTGCACACAGACCTGCTCTCACTAGGTGCCCATTCACAGACTTAGAAATTTCCTTATTACTTTTTAAAGCAAGAAAGAATGGTTGCGATTATTTACGCGGCACAGACTGGAAATTCAACCCAATGCTCACATAAGAAACTCATGCTCTCTGCAGCTCAAGCAAGCCAGGACTATGGATTCATGCTGATAAAGAAACACACCCTAGGGAGGGCTGGAAAAGTACCTGCCTCCCTCGAACTCAAGGGCAGGAAGTGCCCAAGCTCAGCCCAGCAATGGCTAACCCTTCCTACTCCTGCAGCTGCAGTGTGTGTTGCAGGGCAGGGCTGCAAGGCACGGCTCTCCCTTCCTAGGTCATCCCGGGACAGCTGTGCGCACATCTGGTGATCAGCCGCCACAGGACCTCGCTGCCAGCCCGCACAACCACACACACACGTGCCTTGGCTGGCACCGAGCATCGGTGTCTGTGCTGACCCGCACGGCCCAAGACCAGCTCTGTGCTGTTCCTCCAGCACACACTGCTCCCACCTCCCCAGCTCTGCCTGTGTAAGTAACTCGAGAGAGATGCACTTCTGCACCACATTTATTCACTGACTATTTCAAGGGGTCCGAAGTCCCCAGGGAAGCTCCCAAAGGGTTTGCTCTGGCGCTGGACAGATTGACCCCCTACTCTGCTTGTCTTCTCCTCTTGCCCCTGGCATGCTGTGGGGGGCACAGCTTTTAGGTGCTGGCAAGCACAATCCTGGGGCTCCTGCAGTTTCATGTTGAGCTCTGCTCTAACCAACTCCAGCTTGGTCTCCTCAGCAGGCTCAGAGGATGCCGTGGAGAAAAAGCAGAACAGTGCAGGATGTGCGCACTTTGCTAGCAGCAAGGGCATCTCACAGCACACTTTCTGCCCTTCCCTACAAACACTGCCCTGCCAGCAGAGACACTGGCTTCCAAACTTGTGATGGAGACAGCTTTTCTGCTGCTGGTGGCACAGAGGATGAGTGAAAATGCAATCACAAGGCTTTCCTTCTCTCCCCATCCCCCAAAACCTGACCACAGAGAGTAAAAACAAGAATGAACATTGCACCCAGATACACAGCTACAACAGAAAAAAACCCTCAAAACCAAGAAAAAAGCCCCACACAGCCAAGCCAAATCCTGCTTTTACAGAGCAGCAGGCTGGGAACCACCCACATATTTGTCATTGTACGCAAGGAATTCGGATGTCTCCGGAGAAGCCTACCTGCCAGATACACCGCCCTCACCTCATCTCACCCCAGCCACCCCTTGCCACCAGGAATGGGGGTGGCCTTGTTGCTCCTGCCCCCCCCCGCCCCGAGCACGTAAGAGAGGGGGATAAAGGATGGGCTGTATGTTGGGGGTGGGAAAAACAGGGAGCAGGCAGCCCTATGCCCTTCTCCTCTATCGTCACCGATCACCCTAGTGTGGGGGAACAAAGCAGCACATCCCTTGCCAGTGTGGGACACCCCTTGGGGGCTGCCATCAGCCCCCACAGGGGTGAGCATCGCCAATAACTTTCTGCTGTCTTCAGCACAGATCCCACTGGCCAAGCCGCCCCACACCCATACACAGCCCGCCGCCATCCCCGATGGATCAGCAACACCTCGCCTGCGCCTGACAGTGCTGGGGCATGGGGCTGACCCCCAGGAAGAGCATGGGGCTGCTCACTGTGCAGAGGCCACTCATGTTTACACTCAGTGACAGTCGCTGCTTACATAGCGCCTCAGTCCATTGAGAGATTTACAGGCAAACAGCCGCTCTCACCACTGATATGCACTGGCCCCGCTGGTGGAAACTGGGCTGGGGAGAAGGGGGCAGGTGCCAGGGATGCCGACAGCTCTGGAGCCTGTAGGAGAACAGCACTCCCATCTGAAGAACAGAGAGGAGGAAGGTTTCCGTGGCTTTCTAATGGCTGTACATTACCCAGTCCAGGGCAGGGAGTAAAAAGGGGGGGGTCTGTCAATAGAGGAACACACACCACAGTGCTGAGCCTGCGCTCCTTGACCCTTCCTCACACACCTCTGCCTGTCTGGGGATGAAGGGAGGCAGCACGGTGTGCCCCAGATGATCTCGCTCATGGGAAGGACCCCTGGGGGATCTTGAGGCTGTCGCAGATTCAGGACAACCTCTGCTTGGCTCTGACCTACTCCAGATGTCCTTGTGCAGCAGCCAGGGCTGCAAGCATGAGGGGTAGTGTAGAGCTTCTCCTTTGCCCCTGTTTCCGCACTTCGCGGCCCTGCTGAGGAGATAGCAGAAGTCTGGAGAGTTCATTTAGCAACTGAAGTCATTAAGGAATCACACTCAGTTGTCTCTGAGCCCTAACGAAGCCAATTCCCAACACTAATGATTGTTCTTCCTTACACTGTCAGCCACTAAATATAGCTGGCCATCTACTCAGCACATAGCGCTGATGTTATCTGCTCTGTTTTTACTGGCTCTGCTGCTCTCTGGAAGTTTTCTCTTGTATCAGTGGAAAAGTTCCCTGCTCGGGGAGATGGAGAAAAAATCCATCTTCTTAACTTAATAATTTTTCCACTCCCCTTTGCCTTCTGCCACACACACACACACACACACTTGCCCTTCCCCGTTTATTCACTAGGACTCTTGTCTCAATAAAGAAATGCCTCCTGCTGTTCTTGTCGAGTTTGTGGGTGCTTTGTTTATGTGTGGCTTGGGAAACTGCTCAGTGGAAACCTTATTTAATCCCTAAAGGGTGGACAATTGCATCTGGGTGCACTACTGCACTCACGCCTCCAACCTGGCCAGGTACAGCCCCCTCTTCTTCCTAACAAGGGAGACTCCACAGGAGCCAGTATTAGAGCCGTGCTGCAGCAGAAATAAACATCCAAAAGAAGAAAGAGCAAAAATCCTTTGGGGAATTAAAAAGGAGAAAATCCTTTCCAGAGAGCCTCCTAGAGAGCTGCCTGCCTCGCTCTGCCATTGCTCATACTCCTCTCTGAAATCACTGGCATTAACTGCTGTGGACAAGCAACACAGCTGGAATTTTCATAGATGGTACAGATGAAAGCAAGTATTACACTCCTCTAATCTGAATGTCACAAAACCAGTGTCAACCTCAACCCCTTAGTTGCTGCCTGTCATTTCTCCAGGAAGATATCCCTGTCTTGATTTTGGGATACTCAGTATGGGACCATCCCAAAGGCAAATTCTCCTCAGTTTGTCTCCATGCTTTTTGGAATACATCTCTGATTTTTAACCAGGTATTTAGCTAACTCCTTGCTTCCAGCCACTTGTTACACCTTCTCTTTAAGAGTGAGATGCATCAGCTCTCAAATGCAGCACAGTTTAAGCACACTTGACTAGTCTCGTAAGATCCCAATGCACTAGGCTGAAAAATATTCCACCCACATGATTCTCTTCTTATTTGCCTTGTGATCCTGGAGCCTGGAAGGTGCGTATTTTCAGCTTTGCTCCCAAGCCAGAGGAGGAAGGATTTGCTATTATTTTTAATGGCATCTTACTTTCTCAGCTTATCATGTAACTGCAGGAGTGGGGGCCACAGAACATCTCCATACTTCCTGCAGTCATTCTAGCTCACCCAGTGCTAGGATGTCGTTAGCAATGGGCGGGAGGCCACTGGCACAAGCTGGTGAGCTCCTGTGTGAAGGGAAGGTGTGCCTGCAACAGCATCTGGCTGTGGTGCTCAGGGAACTTGCTGTGCTAGGCACAGCAAACACTGTCCCAACCAAGCCAGTGTGCCCTGAGGCACGCTGGATAGGACGTAGAAATGGGAGGCATACAGGCAGCAGGGCATGGGGTGAAGAGAAAAAGAAATGACACAAGTTAGCAGGACTTTGTGACAGACCCAGAGGAGGGTTCAAACTGAAGATAACACACATTACAAGCCCCAAAAGACAAGGATGATGTCTGCAAAACAGGCACCAGGTCAGACCCAGGAGAACATAGAGTGATGGTGTAACTAAGGAAGGGTCATAAGGCTTTGTCAGCTGAGAATATTGCAGCAGCTTTTCAGTAACACCACAAGACTGAGTTGCAGATAAATAAGCAGCCTACAAACCCAAATTTCTAGTTGTTACAGTATGGGTATGAGTGTAAAATATAGTGTTACACCCTGTGGGTGTCCCTCCCGTTGGTAATGCTCCACAGCCTGCCTCACACGCCAGAGACAGAGTTGCGCACATGACTCCAGTCACAGTGTCTACTTTTCTTTTACTAGCACAGCTCTCAACACACATACTCACCCGAGACAGCTTTGCCCCACAAAGAAATGCAGCTGTTTCTAGGGAAGATCCCAGCTGTATCTTACAGCAGAGTAGGGGATGGGAAGAGTACAAGTGAGTAAGAAGTTAAGGGGAGCCCTAAGTTTGCTCTTCATCACAACACACCCCCCAGACACATTCCTGAAAAGGAGGGCAGGAAAACAGAATCCAAAATCAAAACACAGGGAAAAAACCTCAAACAGACTGAACTGATCTTCCCTGTAAAAGCAGACAGCTTTTCCCACCCCAGAGCAAGACAAACAGCATCCCTGCTGACTGCTCACAGAGAGAGGCAGTTTTTCCGAGTTCCTCACCTTTTCTCTTACTCTGTAGGTTTGATCAGACAAATGCCGGTTTCTATCCTCCAGGCTAGTATTAAGCTATTAAATGCACCATTTCACCTTGTTTTCCTTTTATTGACTGTCACCTTCAGAGCTCCTTGTGGCAGCTTGCTCTCCCACTTGTACCTCCCAACTCCCTTCCCCTTCCAAGCACACCATCCTCGCCCTCCTTTGCCATCAGCTCAAACACCACCACTGCCAGATCATCTATAAACTAGAGAACAACCTCCTCCAAATGAATGTAAGTCATTGCCACTTCATTTCACTTTTCATTGGTTACTGGTTTACTTGTTTAAGTCAGTTGTTTAAGTCAGCTGTTTACCTGTTTAAGTCAGACCCTTTACTCCACAGCCTTCCCATTATGAGCTCTGCTGCTCTTCAGGAGGCAGGGTACCTCATGATGGTGTGTTTCCTAACGCTACTGAGCCCCAAGACAGTGTGACTTATGTTTGCCTGCTCTCTGTTACCTAGCAGGAGTCAGAGGGTGCCACCTCCTGCTGCTGTGGCGGAGGAGGTTTAGCACACACTTGCCATTTCAGTGCTCAGAACATTTGCTGTTTGTACAAGCACACACATTGCTTTTCTTCGATGTAAAAGCTCATGCCAGCAGAAAGAAACCACCAAGAGAAGTAAGTGCAGTTTTACCTGGAAAGTAGAAGTTCTCACCTGGGAAAGCTGTGATGGGTTCTGCAAAGGAAAAACCAAAACCTAGTATCAGAGAGGTGGATATCACAAGGACACAGTTCATGTCTTGATTTGCAGTGGCCAAGCAGAGCAGGCATGTGGCTGTGCCCCACAGAAGCCAGTTGCTGCGAACAGAGTGTGTGCTAGCCAACCTCACCAGGACAGCGAGAAACCCACTCTCAGACATGTAATAACCTGCGACTCAGACACAGACTTCAGAGGAAAACATGTCTGAGGTTGAGGGTAATTTGGATTCAGCTGGCTGGCCTGAGTCATCCAAAAGCAAAGCCCCACCAGCCCAGTGATGAAACCCTGAAACCCCCTAAATTTCCAAGACCAGTTTTGTTTCTGGCTCAACTCTGGCCTTGTTATTCACGTGGGAACTGTGTTACTTCTGGGCATTGATGCCATGCTCCTCTCTATCTCATAGTGACAAGAAACAAAGGGAAGCAATTTTTTTTCTTCTTTCTTTGAAGAAGTAATCTATTACAAATTACTGGATCTGAAAAGCAGTAATTGGCACTTATTACTGATTACTTTCTTGCAGAAGTAATAGATTTCTGATTATTTTTAGATTACTTCTGCATTATGCCTGTGAGTCACAGAAGGAGAGTCTGGCTCTACTGAGTGCTATGAAATCATCACTCAAGTTCAGAATGTGAATGACACATTTGTCAAAGGAAAAAACTATTGTGACTTATTAGCGTTCTTTCACGCTAAAAAGGAATCAGATTACTTCCCAGGATTAGATCTGAAAAAACAGGAGTAGCCTGTGCTGGAGTCAGATATTCTCATGGCTCTGAGAGAGAGGGAGTAGCACTGTATCTCTGCCGTTTCATTATTATTTTGGTTACATTGGAAATGACCCATGAATTATATTAAAATTTGAAGTGGGAGCCCTTTGTTAGAAATGATGTGAAACAAACTACCCTTATGGGTTTTAAGATTCCCATTCAACTTTCTGGAATGGGACAAATAATTTTGTGCAGCAGTTTGGTGTTATTTTTAGGGCTGGCGATGCTTGAAACTTTGTAATTTACTAATGCACTTGTTTTGAAATGTTAAGCTTTAGGTTCAGGAGGCCCAAGATGTAGAAACACTGGAGCTAGGTGAACTGCTGAGCTCAAAAGAATTTAGATAGGAAATGTTATTAATGTTAATCACCAGTCTTGCTTCTCTTTAACGCCATAGAAGGCAAGGGATTAAAACACCACTGTCAAATCTTAAATACATGGAATTTGACATATGGAGTATTAGCTCCTTTGGCAGATGGGAGACCAACAGAGTTCAAAGCATCAAAGAATCTGAGACTGACAGCGCACGAGAGCATCTCTGGGGCAGTCCTGGTCCTCTGTTCTATTATTAATGATGGTTTCTGCAACCATCTTCACCATCACCTGCCTGCACAGGGTAGCAAGAGATGCGACTAGCCCTTGCCAGGCACAATTTGTCTTGCACCTCCTCGCCTGAGATACAACCCTTGGAAGAGAGCTTCAGTCCCTCTTGCGTTAGGAGGCATTGAGATCCTCTCCCTCCCTTGGTGGGGGAGAGGAGCTTCACTGAATGGGCCTTTCAAAGCCCAACAGGGAGAGAGACTCTGCTCTACTTGACTTTGCACTGACTTCAGGAGGGGTCAGACACTTTGTGGGTGTTTAACAGTGAAACTTGCCTCACCCAGATCACACAGAAATGCAGCTACTGTGGGCAGCTCTCAGCACAGAGCCCACTAACGGAATACTGCTGGTCCCGTGCTCAACTGGGATGGCTCTAAATCCACCTAGATGGTCAAGAGAGCCAACAGAGTGCACGCATGGATATGCCAGTTAGGGGAACAGCGTAGATCAACAGCTCCACCAGCAAACTGCTAAACCACACTCTTTTTGCCTTTTTTTTTTTTTTTTTGATATTTTAAAGTCCTCTCTGCCTTTCACATTGAATGAATCCACCTGGCTTTTGGCCTGGTTTGGGAACGTGAAATTCTAGGACAAAAATTTCCTTTGTTATGCTGTTAACACTGCTGTAAAACCCCTCTGCTATTTTCTTTCTTATTAGAGAAGACTCCTTTTGAACTCATTGCCCCTTCTAAGCATGTAATACTGACTGATAGCTGGTTTCCTTTGTCCAGCACTTTCCTTTTAAATTTGGTGTATGTCCTTATCATGCAGAATAGTCCTTGGTAACCCTCATAGCTGCTCTTCCAGCTTTGCGTGGCACAGACATGTGCTTCCTGCCTCTCGCACGAACAGCCCCCATCCCACAGAGACTGAGTCCCCCTCATTTCCTTCATGAGCAAGCAAAGTCCCAGCTGAGATCCAGAAACTCCCAGTACCACAAGCAGGGGAGAGGTGGCCCATGGAGCCTGCACGGGAAGGTTCTCCAGCCCCACCAGCCACCCCTGGCACCTGCAGCTGGATGTAGAACGTACCCATGCAGTTCTCCAGCGGGATGTCGGTGCCTAGCCGGATGTCATCAAGGGCGAGCTCTCCCGAGTAGCCGCTCCGTATAAATCCCTCAAACACGATCTGTGAGAAACCAGGACAGAAATGTCGGTGCTGGGAGGCACAGAGTGGCCGCTGCTTCTGAGGGAAAGGGCAGCAAACATGCTCCTGGCTTTCCCTGCACACCTGCGGATGAACTGAGACTAGTCCTACTTCTTGCCTTGCCTCTGTCACCCCTTCCCCAGGGAAAGCTGCCCTGCAGGGATAGGTTCTGCAGAGAGATCATTACCTGGCCTGGCAGCATGTGGCTTACAATTTGTTCAGTTAAATGCCTCTCTTATGGAACAGAGACCCGGTGAATCAATGTTCTGCATTGCAGGCCACCCCCCAGCCCTAGCACAAACCATGCAAGTGGTGCATAACACTGACTGACAGCAGCAGCAAATCTGGCCTGTGGTATTAACTGGACTATGATCAGAAAAAAGAAGGGAAGGACACGAAATGCACGTCTACATTAACAGTAAAGTGTTGTTCCCATTAATATTACATAAGAAGTATTGAAATGTTAGCGGAGAAGGGTCAATTTATTCCTACTTAATCACAGGCAAAATATATTTACAAAAATAAATAGAGTCGTTAGCTCTAAGAACTGCTGAGTGGAGAGACTTGCATATTTACATAATGATGCTGTTATTTAGCTAATGCCGGCATATTCACATTTAATGCACAAACTAGTCAGCCAGTGCCCATCATTCTTATCTGTAGGCATATTGTGTTTACTGGTATTTTATTAAAAAGCCAAACACACACATGCAAACTCGTCATGCAGCTCCAGTGCAAAGCTTTTGCTGTGTATCTCCCAGCCTGCTCTGGAGGGTCCAAATAATTTCCCAGGGCTATGTATTTCACGAACCTCCTCTCCCCAGATTAGGTGACCTCTTCCATCTGGGATGCCTGGGCAGCCCAGGACACCTCCCTAAAGGGCTCAGCATCTGACTGTGCAGGACACAGTGTCAGAGCTGTTGGTCCCGAGCTCAGGCCATCATTCCACAAGGGAGGCAGCAGCTCCCAGGGTCATGGTCAGGGCTGGAAGCTGGCTAGAGGAAGGCTCCCTGCAGGGATGGTCATTGAAGTGCTACCTCAAGTCTGCAAGCATGTTCCCTTCTGCTTTGGAGGGTGCTGGATGCTATGCTGATGCTCATTAGCAAGTGACAACAGTAGCCCTGGCTCCCCAGCAAACGGCACACTGCCCGGAAGGGCTAACCATGCCAAAGGCACTCCTGGAAGCAGCGGCCTCTCCGTGGGGTGCTGGCACAGCCGTGCCCAGAGGGACTCAGGCAGCTGCAGCAAGCAGCACCGCTCCCTCCAGCTCAGCCCTTCCAGTGACCTCCTGACAGTGCTGCACCTAGCCCTCTGATCTGGTTTAATGAGGCGTCTGAGAAATGGATTCATGCAGATTGGGGAAGGGCTGTTTGCTGCCTACCCTTAAGAGCTGGCCACACTCCCTCCCAGTTTCCCACTTCTTCTGGTTCCAGGATTTGGGTTTGCTCCCTGCAGTCTGGTCGGACTGCCTGATGACCATCAGTTGGGGGGGTGGGGGGGAAGTACAGAACAAATTGAAACAAAAAAAGAAGGGAAATATTTGGAAAGTGGGAGACTTGAGGAATATAAAAGGCAACAGGCTGAACAAAGGCCCAAGTCTGTGCAGAAGACAGGCACTCTCTGAATAACAAACAGTGTCGTTTAGTTGCTATGGTAACTTGAGAAACATAATGAAAACAGCCACATTCCCTAATGATGAATGGGCCCTGGCTCTGAAACACTGAAATAAAGATGCTGAGATGCCTGCCTGGTCCAAGACATCTTCCCTGAGCATCTTACCCGGTACTCCATGTCATAGCTTGGCAAGATGATGCGGCCTTCCCTCCACTCCTCCCCTTGGTCCTCCATGATGACCCACAGTGCCTTGTGTTCCTGGCTGGCTTCGCGCCAGATCCGTAGCATCACTCCGTTGCTGCCCCATGCCTGGTACTGGAAGACCATGCAGACAGCACTCCGGGGCAGGTAGATGGTGGGGCTGATGAGCCGGGCTCGCAGGCTTTCCCTCCTTCCACTGCTCTGCAGCTGTAGGTAATTCTTACCACCTGTACAAAGAGGAAAACACTATTATATTACATTATATTCTATGGACCCTTGCAACAAGTGTCTCACCTCCTGCCAGGGAGCTTTGGGAATGCTCTCACACCTGTGCCTGCAGGAATGGGGTCTCACGCTCGTATCTACTTGTGTCCACAGCAAGCCATGAAACTGCTGCGCCCTGGGCAGGGCATGGAGGAGCACCCTTCCCTCACCAGTCTGTCTGTCCCAGCAGGAGACCTTCAGCAACTCCAGAAAGTGGTAAGCCAAAGAGCGACATAATTAGGAGAAATTAAAGAGCAGTTATTGTCAGAAGAAGCAATGCCATGGTAATGACATTGGCAGGGGTTGTATTTATTCTGCTGGGAGCTCGCTCAGTGAACAAGCCTGAGGTGGGTTTTTCTAACTGCCAGCACTGAAAACTCATCTCGGGATGGGGATCTCAAGCTGTGTTCATCCTGCCTCTTTTCATCCCCAGCTGTAAATACTCCACAATCAGGATCTAGCTAACAATTTTGAGGATATGCATGACAACAGGAAAGCTTGCCTCTCAGTTTTTCTGTAGTGCAGCAAAAACAGCCCCTAAAGCACAGAACAGAGGAAGGATGTGGTCCCAGCAAGTGAAGTATGCACAGGTAACAACTGGGTAGCTACAAACTTGAAGGTAGCTGAAATACATAGAGCAGGGATTCACTTGCTTTAATATTACATTGAATTGTGCCATGCTTTTTGTCAGTCCTCAGGGAGAAGACTCAGTACATTGATATCTCAGAAGTTCAAGGCTGAGACTGGAATTGGAGATACTTGATATGAATACCAAGAGCAGCAAAAGCCCATGGATACAAATCCCTGGGCAGGAATCAGTGGTTTCCAGCCCTCTCCAATGAGAACCCTCCTCAAGGAGTTTCCTATTTGCAGCTTGAATGCCTGAAGTCCCTTAGCATAAACTGAAAGCCAAGTGCATAGCTGATGTGATCCTTACCTGTCCACCCTGTTGCAGTACCAGGCAACACAGACAGGCGAACAGGATATTGCTGTATTTTGCATTTCACTCAACAGAAGGACGAAATGTGCTTCTCTTGCTACACAGTGGGCAAATGTCACTGGTGCTTCATGCCAGCTTTCCTGTACCCCATGGGGGTTATGCATGCCCCAAGGCCACACCTAAGGGTCTGTCACTTTCTTCCCTCACATCTTAGCCTGCTGCACTTGATGGACAAAGCACTAAGCAGCAGCTTGGCTCCTGCTTGCCCTGCTCCCTCTGTGGCTTCAGCGCTCACAGCAATGGCAGAAGAGTAGCGTCTGAACTGAGTATCTCGCAAAGTGCACCCAAAACACCTCCAAAACCAGAGAGACCTGAACTGAGACCCTGAGCGTGGAAAGACAAGGTTCCACTCAGAAAACAGCAGCTGACCTTGCTGCTGATCAGCAATCCCATAACATCCCAGGATATAACATAAGACCAGGGAAACGGGTCGGTGGTTGCACAGCCACTGGCGCTGCCGCAAGTTTGTCACTGCCAGGGAGCGGGGCTGAAACCGACCACTGTGAGCTACGCAGCTTTCTAAGAGAAATTTAGGACAGGACAGCAGAAAGATCTGCCATCACTCTGCTCCTGGGATGTATGGTCAAGACATTTCAAAAGCGTATCTGCTCCATATGAACTTTCAGTGACTGTGCTGTGTGAAGGACAAATCTGTTTCTGACCAGCCACATAAAGAAAGAGCAACGTTTTCCAGCAATATTTTCCAGCACCTATGAAATGTACCAGGGCCACTTGGCACTTTATGCCAACAAGCAATAGCAGAGAAAGAGATGAAAGCATGTTTGCCCACTCCTGCTTGAGAGAATCACTTGAAAAAGTACCATGCCGTTCTCTAATGGAGGAGTGTTCTTGTGATTTACCTAAGAGTCATAGTGGTGGAGGAGATGTGGGAGATAAACAAGTGGAGCAAGGCAAAAAAAAGAACAAGCTGTACTCCATGCTTAAGGAGCGATAAGGCATAATAAGTCATCAAGGTCTCCTGAATTAAAATCCTCTTTTTGTAATTCACTACAAGCCTCTTCAAAGAGAGAAGCAGCAACAACAAACAAGGTGGAAGAGCAAATCAGACTGTGATCGCACAATTATCTCACAGCTGAAATGGTCTCACAGGCAAATCTCTAATAAAAGCACCACCCAGGCTCAAGAAAGATCAAATCCAGATCCTCAAAGTTCAGGACCGACCTTTGGTGCCAATATTTAGGCAGCCTGACTGAGTGCAGGGATGCAAGCCATCCTTGCATCCACCCAAAGCCCACAGGGGACTGTGTTTATTGTGCAGCTGAACACCCCCCACAATCCACACCCCTCACTGGGAGCTGCTGGTACCCAGTGCCATTGCCTCCATCACTTCAGGAAAAGACCTTTTGTGCCTCTGAGTCACATCCCTCCCGCCAGATGATACCGACATCCTGTTTGCTCACATTCCTATCAGGCTATGGTATCAAAGATACTCCTAAACTGCAGCTGATGTCCCCCTCAATTGCACAGGCTCCTTCAGAGCTGCAGGAGGCCTCCCACGTCCTGCTTCTCCTGTTCTCCCTGCCCAGTGCTCGCTGGGACCCATAGACCTACTGGCAGTCCCTAGGGCTGTGGGGACAATCCGTCTTCAGGTGATGAACCCAGATGCTCCCCTGCAGGTAGCAGTGAAGGTTTGGGCACCACATGCTCCCCTCCTGGTAACGATTTCTGGAGTGGAGAACTTGAGTGCAAGCAGACATGTCTTTCTGCATCATTTGAAAATGAAATGGCTGGATCACTCTGATGGCTAGCTGGACCTTCTGAAAAGCCCTGCAAATTTGCTGAGATTGACTGAACAAGGGCACTGTGGAGCTAATTGTTGCAACAGCATGTGGGAGCCTGGTGGTTCCAGTAGCTGCTCTGTTTGATACAGTCAATGGAAGTGTTTGGCACAGAAAGAACCTGAAAGGCTGATTTCGCCTGTTAAAACACTTGAAGGGAGCTTTGCAATGATGAACTGATCAATTCTTCCAGGATCAGAAATACATTTTAATCTCTTTCCCAGAACTTTGCTTTGCAGCCTCTATTCCAGATAACACTGCAGCTACATCCCCCACCAAACTGGCACTGGCAGTTCAATGTGTTGGCTCAGAAAAGGCAGGACAAACCTGCCTCAGGCATTTTAACCTACCACTGCTTTTGCAACTGATGCTACGGCATAAATCTCATGGAAGATTTATGGGATCATCTGGATATAGGAGAGCCAAAGGAGTGTGAACAAGCAATCACCCCAGCCAGACGATGGCAGAGTCACTTGTATGTGAATGGAAGCGAGTCCTAGATAAATCACCAGCCGGGCTCTGCAAACAAGCCATCTGGCCAGTGTGGTTTCCTCTTGGCATACCCATACCCTCCTGCTAGCAAGCCATCTGAAAGGACATTAGGGGCAGTGGGGGATGAAGCCTTGTGGTCTGGGTCAGGCTGCAAGCACAAGCTATGGCAGCTGCCCCTCTGCAAGGTCAGCCTGCCTGTGCATGGGTCCTGCACTTCTCATCCCCTCTCCCAAGAAAAACACCTTTCCTCATTGATCTCAGCAGCACATCTGGAGATCTTCCAGCAAAACATGTTGGGCAGGATGTACACAAGCAATTACTGAGATTCCCCCTGCATCTCCACCTCACTGGGTATCATTGAGTTACAGCTGCCTCTACTCCTACGGAGGACCCACGCTGAGTTGTCTTTACTTATGTCCCTCCAAAGGTCACTGCACTCTTCTTCATAGCAAAGTTTGTTTCATGGTGTGTTTCAGTAGAAGTACCACATCCCAACGGCAGCCACCTCTTGCCTACCAAATCCCATAGGTGACACCTCTGCTCTGGGCCTTCTCTGCTGCCTACACAGTCCAAAATGCCACCCTGACTATGCTGTGTCAGGACCAAGTGGGGCCTGATCCTGCCATTCTTCTGGCAACCCTCCCCTTCTGCTGAGTGTGGATCAGCTCAGATCCCCTCATGGCTGCAAGATGCTCTCGTAGCAGGGGGATGGGGCTGCATGAATATGCAGATTGAAACTGGATAGTTATTATATTCTTAATTTTTTGGCAAGTCATGCAAATTCACCTCAAAATGCTGCCACAATAATTTCAGTGACAGGCCTGTCCTCAATGATAGACTTTCATTTATGAAGGGAAATCAATCCCCCATAGAACTAATATTTATATTAACTAGATCACTGCATCTGCTGGAAAATCCCCTCAATTTTGATTATGTGTTAATTAGCCTGCCAAGTCCTTGCCATTTCACTCTCTAAATCAGTCCATGAAAAGGCATAAAACCCCACACCTGCCCAGAACCAAGCCCTCCGCCTGCTCTCCGGAGCCTTTCTAATGGACGAGCCATTACATCCTCTCTCTTAATTAAGCTTCACGTCCTCAACAGCATGGCACAGTTGTGAGTCCTACTGCTTCCCCCTGGGACTGCATGGAGGGCACAGTGTCCCTGACAAACCAAATGCCAATTAGAGCCTGACATTTATGCTAAGTGAGCTTCTTGCCACTGCGCCGCGTCCACCGCCAGCCCGGTGAGCACCCTGCATGCCCCTACATGAAAGGGTGCCCGCAGACCCACCCGCACCCAGCATCTTGCATACACAACAGCACTAACCACGTCAGTGCTTCCAGTGCACACATGCTTTCCTTAGCCAGGCTGTGTGAGATGTAGGAAAAGGGAAAAAACATGGCAGAAAATGGGTTAGAAGTTGGCAAGAAAGGATTAGAAAAGTGAAAAAAATG
>JBCJKH010055828.1:406-11519 GCA_039877255.1 Loriculus beryllinus | reverse complement strand
CATGTGTGGTGCATACACTGCATGTGTGGTGCATACACTGCATGTGCGGTGCATACACTGCATGTGCAGTGCATACACTGCATGTGTGGTGCAGACTGCTGGTCTGTGGTGCACACACTGCATGTATGGTGCATACACTGCATGTATGGTGCATACACTGCATGTGTGGTGCATACACTGCATGTGCGGTGCATACACTGCATGTGTGGTGCAGACTGCTGGGTCTCCTTCCCACAGCATGCAGCTGCTCACTCATTGAGCAGAAGTGCTTGCCTTTTACAGCGCTCCACGTGCAAAGCTCCCTCCTACTTCAAAAGAGGCAGGATTGACCCTAGAGGTCAAAATGTGTCCTCAAGGCATAAACCCTAAGACTAAGTCTCATGAGAGAAAGTGCAGACTTGAGCCCACCCCTGCTCCATTAACACCACGAAAACCTTTCTGCTGGTTTGGACAGCGTAGGATCAAGGCCTTTAGGCAGAAGTTCTCATGGGACTGCAGGAAAAACATGAAACTTTCCCTTTTAAAGATCTCATGGGAAAAACACCGGAATGGTAAAGGGTCACCATCAGCGCAAAAACAGCTCAACATTTCTTTTCCTTAAAAAATAAGGTCTTACAAAACTCCAGAGCACTACAAACATTCCTCTGCTGGAAATGCTTTGAAACAAATAAACCTTTCCCTGCAGTGCCTGCAACCCAAATGAGCAGCATTCCTGACCCTCAAAGCCAGTGAGGCCATGGCCCATGGCAGAAGCTCTCGGTGGGCTTTGAAGCCCAGCCCAAGAGCTATGTGGTCAGGAGAGCTGCAAGGTTAAAACTGCTTCCTTTTCTGTGTGCATGTACAGCTGCCAACATCCAAACAACACAGGGCCCTGACCCTGACACTGCGCTCACCCGCTGGAGAAGCAGTGTGTGGTAGAGGTGCAACCTCACAGTGCTCTTCTAGGACCACAGCATATTTACTTACTGACTGCAAGAAAAGGGGAAGGGAAAAAAATGGTCAAAACACAGCAATTCCAGCTTTGCAGTGCTGACCTATTAGTGTAGCTATCACTGAGAAGCAATGCAGACGCACCTACCAGCTAAGGATATGAGCCAGGATTTTTATACCCTTCAGGACCAAGACCACGGTGAAGAGTTGTGCTCAACTTGCCAACCCAGATTTATTTTCAGGTCTTAAGACCTCTTCTTGACACCAATGGCACATTGCCATTGCGTGCAGCAGGATGGGAGGATGAAGCCTCATTGAAACCTGAACTTGTTGCTCCTTGAAGCGTGCTAGGTGCAGCTAAGGGGAATCTTTCTACAGACGGGAAGCATCTGAAAATATACAGAGGGAAAAATCCTGGCAATCCCTTGTGGGGCACATGGAGAAGGGAGCAACAGTATTTTGTAGGCTTGCAAAGGGCAGGGTAACAGCTGGAACCATGCTGAGTTTCTGCTGAGTTGAGCACTTTTGGTCCACTTCCACCAACGGGGTCCCCACACACGTAATGGGAGCCTGCAAGAGAGGACGTGGAGCTAATCCATGGTGTGAAGAGCCCAAGGAACACAGGGCTAAAAAAAGAAATGCAGAGCTGCCTGAAAGAGTATCTTGGAAATAAAAATAGTGGGATGAGAGCAGTGGGTGTCTTGTCAGTCTCGAGAAGTTCTCCATGCCAAAGATGAGGAGGAATTGCATCCAGCGCATAACATGAAACTGGGAGATATCTGAGGAATTCAGGCCTGTCTCTCAGCAGACTTTTCTAATCAAGTGCCTCACAAAGGATATTTCACCATGGTCATTTCCTCCCCCCTTTCTCTCATGCAGACTGAGCCAGGCTCCTCCTTTCATTATTATTATTTTGTTCCCATTTTAATTTTAATTTTTGTTTTGCCATTTTCAGAAGAAATAGCAACACCTCCCACATGGCTCTTAAAGGCACATCACATTTCCTTGCTACGATGGAGCAGCCACGGCCTCTAGCCCAGGCTAGCACCTTTAAACCAGAGTAAATTGGGCTCCAGCAGCTTTGAGTTCCCCTTAGCTTTTGCCCTGCCCCTAAACCAAGCACAGCTGCTCTCTTTCACCCAACTGCTCACCCCAGGGTGGGGAATTCACAAGGAAAGACCACCCCGAACAAGGCCTTTTCATTCTTTACTCCCTGGAGTCTGAGGATGGATTTTCTAAGTAGAAACAAAGTGCTGGAGGGAGTGCGAGGGAAAGGCAGAGGAAGAAAGGGGGAGTGTGAACCTAACAATGCTTCGATTCTGTCCCTGCCGAGGGCCTGGCATTGCCTCTTTTTCATGTTTTTCAAGTTGCTTTTAAAAGCTGTGTGGGGAGGAAGAAAGCAAATAGTTGTTTCCTTTTGTGTCACATCTTAATTTCTAAGAGCGGACCAAAGCGAGGCGCAGCAGTGATGCCTTCACATGTCAGCCCTTCTGCAGCCCTGCTCTGTGTGGGCAAGGCTGCAGCATGGCAGTGCCAACAGCCATCCTTCAGCCTGTGACTGGTGTCTGCTGCTGACTTCTCCCACCACCATGGGCAAGTCACTTCAGCCCCCTGGAGCTGCTACCTCCTCCTCTTCCTCTGCCTGTACAGAGCCAGTGATTTGCCAGGCAGGGCCCCAGTGCCCCCGCCTTATTAGTGCTTCAGTGCCCAGCTTAGCACAGCACTGTAAGGGAGACCTGGCACAAAACTGGATCATTGCACTCAGTAGGAAAATGTTCCCCGGGTGCAGTGATGAAGTTTTGCAATTCATAACTAACTAGGAAAGAGAAGAAAAGGTATAAGAAGGGTAAAAACCAGAACTGCATGCTGAGCTGTCTGAGGCATTACCAGCCTCTCCCAGGCTGTGCATACACATGCGCATGTACACAGTCTTCCAAGAAACTATGGCCAGCTAATTGTAGAGAGACTCGGGGGAGAGGAAATGAAATGAAAAATTGAGTCTGAGTTATAAAAATAAGTAATTTTTATCCTACTTGCAGGAGGCTTATATTAATTAAACATTATTACAGTGAATGAGATGGGGAGGGTTATTAAGTCTGGGCCTGGCTGTAAGTGTTCTCTCCAGTTGCCTGAGGCTGCACTGAGCTCCAGATACTAATCTTCTAAAGCACTCAAATGCTGAAGAGATAAACACTTGAAATATGAAAATATTTTTCTCCATAGCAGACGCTGTGTCCCTGTGTCACGCCAAAGAATTTGTCAGATGTCCATACAGGCTGCACTTACAGCATTACCGTGTCTCTTAGAAAAAGGCCGAGCACCTCAGGAGCCGAAGAGAGAAATGATGTGTGCATTTGTGTGGGGGTGATTTGTGTGTGGAGATGTAGCAGATTCTCCTCTTCCCATATGTTTCTGGAATACATATTTTCCTCTTTAGCACTGCCTACCAGGTGTTGGCTGCACAGCTTTCCAACTGGCTGGCAGCACTGCCAATCTGGCCAGCGCCTCTGCCAGGTGGCTAACAGGTTCGCCTGCATGTTTTCATCTCAAGACTCAACCTTACTGGGGAGGGCACGGAGGAGCCCACAGCATGCATGCCTCCCTGGGCACATGGCATGCAGACACTGGAGTCACCAGGCATCAGAGCAGAGCTGAAGAGAGATAAGAGAAGCCAGCCCTCCTTGGGGAAGTCTTAAGCAATGACTGATAGTGAAGAAAAGTGATGCTGTGGTGACACAGCCTACTGTTGTAAGGAAACTGGCAAATGTTCTTCATGCCACCAGTGCCACAAAGTCAGAGAGGGTAAAGAAAGGGCACTTAGTCTCAAGGCAAGTTTCAAGATGTGAAGCTGAAGAACTTAATCTGGCAACCACACTGCCAGAGGCAGGCTCCCTCTCAACCCATGCCAGAGCATCAGTGAGGGCTGCCATAAATTAGGCAAATCTTCTGCTTCCAAAGTACAGAAGAAAAAAAGAGCAAAAGTCAAACAGCAAGAAGCTGGCATATTACAGCATTTTTAGGGCTTAGCTCATCCTTCACTTGGAGGAGGCTGAAATCCAGCCTGTGCAAGCCCAGAGTGCAGAATAGCTGAAGACTATAAGCAATCCGAGCAACATATGGGAGGAAGAAATGCATCTCTAACGAAAAAGGAAATGCATTCTGGGGAAAAAGCCTTGGGTCCTATGTGGAACAAAGCCCAGGCTAGCCTTCACAGTCACAGGGGATTCAAAGCCCAGTGTCTGACTCAAGACTATCTCAAGAGGACAGTATAATTCAGTGCCAGTGGTCACACTCCTATAAATAAGTCATGAACCATACGGCAAAGAATCTGAAAGCTTCCACAAAAGAGAATGTTCAGCTCTGCACAGCATTCACAACTCTTGATAGCTGTGCAATAATCAGTCATACTGTTCAGATGGTAAAAGCCCCATTAGCTACCTCTTCCCTGCTTTGATATTCATCATCTTACCAGGCACAGTCTCAGGGCTTGGTTCAGAGTTGCCAGTCCAGGTGCTTGTAGGCTGTAAAGACCATGTGTAACCCGTTGCCAAGTCGTGTGACCAACCACAGAGGTCTTCAGGGAGATCAAAGTTGCAGTTGAAGTTTGCAGGGAGGTGGAAATCTTATAAAAAGATAGAAGCAAAATAAAGTTGGATTAAAAAATGACCTACCCACGAAGGGTTGCTATTAAAAAAACAACCCAAAACTAAAATAGCTTGCAAGCCATAAATACTGGAGAAAGCATGAAATCTCATTCACACTGATGCTTTTAACCTATCTCACGTTTCGTCAGCTCCCAGGGATCAGCCTTAAGTTCCGCATCATCGAAATGCTCGCCCCACGTCCTGCGGCTAATCCACCAAACTAAGCAAATATAAAAGCAAGGACCAAACGCTTTCAGACTCTAATCAGCACCTTCTCTTCATCCCCTAGAGTGGTCAAATATTAAATGCCTTCTTAAATGTCAGAGAAGAGTGCTTCCTGAGTGCCCTGTGCTCATCAGTTCCTGCTTTGGCTCCAAAGGGAGAATCTCAAGTGCTCCAAAAACCCAGCTCCTGAGTGACAGATCTAGCCACTTGCACCAGACAGGAGCTGTCTGTCAATGTGGTGAGCTGTCACTCACCACTTCCTACCTTCTTGTGGAAATGCCACCAGGGGAAATGTGAGGCCACCATGAGCTCAAGGTTTTGGATTCTGAGTGAAAGAAGCCAGCCTCTATTTCTAGCTCCACTATGGACTCAGTACACAGTCTTTGAGCGAGCCATTTAACTTTTCATCCGTGAAACAAGAGCAGAGCTAATTCCCCTGTGTCAACAGCTTTAAAAGCTCTGGAGAGCCTTCCCACAGAGACAGGTCTGTAGGCAGGAGGGCACATGCCAAGGGCTGCATGTAGCAGCAAGGCAGCTGCTAGCTCCTTTGCTTGGGGAAGCAGCCATAAGGCATAGAAATGGTCTGAGACCATTCCAAGCACTCAGTAGACATGCATGTCACAGCCCAATTACAGGCTGGGTTTTTCCTGAGCAAAGAGGAAGTTTTAAATCACAGTGCCCACATAGTTAGCGATAGCCAGAAGGAGGTGAGTGACTCAAGCGATAGGCATCAGGAGAACTCTGCTGTGAGGAGCAGAGGGCTTTCTTTATACGCTCCCATTCCAAAATAAAACAATGCAGATCATGGATCCTTTTATTCCAATCTAATCTCATACCCTGGAGAGAAGCATTGTTTCTGTTTGGCTGTCATAAATCTGACTGTCCAGAGAAATACACTCATTGTTTATGAAGTATGAGAATGAAAATTGTTGTTAAATCTGAGGGAAGCTGATGGGGAGGCTGGTTCCACGCTCCACAGCATACTCTACCCGCTCTCTTGCCCTGGACTGCACCCAGGAATCGTGCTGTTGCAGTGACTATTACTGGCCTAAACATCCTCTTGGCAGTTTCCCAGGTGCCTCAGTGGTAGCAGGGTTGTACAGGCTTACCACTGAGACAAAGCAATAAGAATCAGGCCCTTTAAGCTACTTGTGAAACTTGCATTTCCAGAACTCAACTACAGCAGAGTCCTGATGGGAAGTGTGAAAAAGCCAATTATCGTCCTTTAAAAAAATGTATTTATTTAAAAACCTGTTTTGCTGGGGGTTTTTTGTTGGGTTTTTTTTTTTTTTTTTTTTTTCTCTGGGACTGGAAGCTGAAACAACAGAAGTTCTAGGAGCTATCTCAGAGGATAGCCTTTCCTCATGAGATGTCTTGTTGAAGTCCTGGTGTATATGCCCCAGGCCCAGTGCTGAGGTCCCAGCTCTGCTGTCCTGCCCAGAGGCATGTACCTCCTACACAATGCACTGTACAACGAACCCTGCTTGGCTCTGCTAAGCCCTCTCCCCTTAATCTGCATTCCCTGTATATCTGACAGCCATCTAAGGCTGGAAGGACAATCTTCTGCCTGAAATTAGTGTTTCCCTCTCTCTGCTGCCTGCACAAGGAGCCCAGATTGTCCTCCTGAATTTTAAGAAGCTGTTACTAGGGAAGATGATCCTTAACATATAGATGTACAGGACATCAGCCTTCTCTACATGTTGTGATTTACTCCCACAGTTGTGACCACTGCAAAAGGAGCCCTACATATCAGGCAGCCTGAATCTCTCCCCTGAATCACATTGTGAATTTATGACACCCAGCCAAGGGGATCTGGAATGGAGATGATTCTAAACAGGGTACTAAGTTTCTTCAGGTCACGTAAGGAGGCTGGGAGAGCAGCTCTTCAAGTCAAGTCTTGTACCCTACTGACTGAATTAGCTGCTATCTCTTGCTCTTGCATCCTTCCTTGATATAACTTATCAGATTCTGGCATTTTTTTTTAATCTTGGCCTATCACTAATAATATTAGTCTAAGCTTTCCAGGAATCAGCCCCATGTATAGGAGCTAATGGGAAGATAAGAGTGTTTGCTTAGCTCTTAACTCATCATCTACTGAGATAAAGATGTGCTGCTCTGATACATACCCTCCTCTTCTCCACAGCTATCACCACACTCGGTTGCTTCTTCATAAGTTGGATATGGGGTGGTGGTCTCTTCACTCTTCAAAGTGGGCACCAGCGTCTCTGCTGTGGGCTTTACATCTGAGAAAGAATGGAGTAGAGATGCTATTTCAATAGGCAGTATAAAAAGCCTAGGTAGGAGGAAACAAAGCAAAAAAATCTTTTTCTTGTGTTCTTATAATGGCAGGAAGAGATAGAACAAGAATACCATGAAATTTCCACGTGCTAGAAATGTCAGCATAATTTGAACTTCAAGTGAACCGGCTGTTTCCATACGGGAGTTCCTTTGATTTAGAGTTCCCTTTGGACAAGGCTCTCCTCTAGACATACACGCTACTTTTTCCTCTTAATTTTTTAATGTACACGGGTGCTGGCAATCCATTTGGCTGTCATTGCTGGGTTAGAGAGATCACAGGCAAGACGCCTTTTCCTTTCAGAAAGGCACATGACGCGTTAAAAAAAGCACACACAACATTCCCACCAATTGTGCCAATTTATAAAACAAGTCACTCAAACCCACAAATGACGTAACCGCAAACGGACCCCGAGGATCCCCTAGTGCGCTCTGGCTCGCTGCAGAAAGCATCTGGTTTCACACTCCGGGCTTCTGACTACACTTTCAAAGGGTCTCTGTCCAATTTCCCTCTCTCCAACGCGGGCTGTGTGAAACAACCTCCAAGCAGGTGTCAGGGGAAATTTAAGCAAGAAAGGGAAGGATATTAAGATCAACAGTAAATGACATTAGGTTCCAGCAGGCTCTCCTTTTATGGGTGCATTAACTGGAGGACAGCAGGCTTGATTCTTTCCATTTTTAAAAAGAGGCTGCTTTGCTCAGTTGTGTGTGATTGTGTTTCTTTGTTGGCACCCTTCAGGATACCATTTAATAAAGCCAGAAGCAGGAGGAAATGGCTAAATACATTGAATATTTTCCATAGGCTCCTTTCTGCCCTTTCATTTTCCTGTTATTAAACATGTTGCACATAAACTCTCAGGTTTGGTTTTTTTTTTCTTTCCAGTGGCTGTCTTTTGTTCCGGATAAAATACCAAACAACATCAAAGTCTTTTAATTTGTAAGTTCAAATTTGTTACAAACCCATAAAACTCCAAATTCAACAAAGAAGCAAATTGTAAGCAGCCAGGCACAGAAAAACGTCATAAAAAAGAACAGAAAAAAGAAAGAGCAGCAGGTGAAGGTAACATATCAAAAGCTGCAAGTTATTTAGAGCTGGTGGTACAATTTTTTTTTTAGGCTGCTGCTCTTGTATACTGAGATTTATAGCTGAAATGTGAAAATGTGGAAGGACCTTGAAAGCCAAATTCCATACGGACACAGATGCTGTGCGGATGTAAATCAACATTGTTGCATTGCCCTAGACAAGCTGCAGAAATATATCTTGAAGAATCAGTTACCATGGCAGAGCTGCAACATGATGGTTACAACAGATAGTGAACATAGCAGGCAGGACAACATCATGTGTGAAATGGAAAGTGAAAAAGAGAGGTCCTGCTTGATAGCTTTCTCTCTCCCTGGCCCTGCAAGTGTCTGTGCAACTGGTGGTAACCGCTGATCAAAATGCAAAGTCACTGAGCAATTGAAACCAGATGTTTGGAACTTCAAAAGAGAGAAAACCAGCTGCAAGTGAACATTCATCAATCTCCACTCTTCAGAGGGAAAATTTTGGCAGGCCTTTGAAAGAAGCCGACTGCTGACTGCCTGCTTCCCGATTTTTGAGTTACTAGCCAACTAGTGTGTACGCACAGTTGCTGTTAAGTTACCTGTTTGACACAGTAATTAAGATGCGTTGTTGCTGATAAGAAATAGAAACAGCTGGGTAGGGTAAACACAGGCTTAGGCCCTCACTTGAAAATGTTTAAACCAGCTTATTTTAATCCATCTCTAAATCTTGTTCCCAAGCAAGTGCGATTGGGTTTTCAGAGCCAGTTCCTGTGCCTGGGTCCTCCCAGCAAAGGAGGGCTGTATCTTGGCATTGTCAAGGACTGCTGCATGTAGCCAGCCTGGATTTAGCATGCAGATAATGCCATGGGCTATCTCTGCTCCCCAGGTTGCATCATGGATACAAATGCTTTTTATAACATGGTGGAGCCACAAGATTACAAGCCCAGCTCTGATTACAAAGCTGAATGCCTGTAGATCAATAAAGCTACGAATATTTATGACTTGGCAGTTGAGTTTCAAACATTACAATGTGCAAATGATTAGCCAGACTGGGAAATGACCATAAAGCACCCTGCCTGGAAAAAACATGGGCTGTTGCTGCTGATATTGAAACTGAGTGGGAACATCGCTGTAAAAGAAAATTTGGACCAAAAATAGCACAAGTTGAGGATGCCAAGCCCCTCTTCTTCTCTGATTTGGTGGAATGCAATGGAGGGGCTGACATGTACATGGTTGGAGGTGCTGTGCAACTGCCTTCCTTTGTGGCAGTGATGCAGCACTGTGATGCACCAGCCAGCAATGTCCTGCAGAGATCTGGCAATGGGAGACTCCCAGGAGCTGCAGGAAGCAGCAATGTGGGAGCTGCCTGAACACTTCTGCCTGGAGACCACTTCAGCATGGAGCCTTGGCTCCCACTGCTTGCATGAAAGCCACGGTGCCGGCTTCTCCTACAGCATCCCAAAAATGTTGTGAGATTTAAATTAAGATCTAATCTTGATTTAAAGTTTAGATCATCTACACTGGATTCCCAGTCCAGGGGGAGATTTGCTGCTGACTTCAGAGGTGAAAAATGATCATTAGTAATTGTACGTAGGTGTGTTGTGTGATTTGCTGTTCTTGTAATGCATCTCACAGCAGACCAGAGGAGCAAAGGGTAGCAAAGGCTCTACAAAAGGGTAGAAAAAACTCTTTGTGTCCTTTATGCTTCCCAGAATGGGAATTCTTACAAGAAAATTCCTTCTACAGATGTGTTTATAAAATGGAAATCTTACCTCCTTATCACTGACATCTGGATACCAGATTCAGACTTAAGTAGGTTATTAAAAAATAAAATAGATTAAAAAAAGAATCAACTAGCCCCTGGCACTGAAAAGCTAGCATCATACCCAGTGAGCTGCTGGGTGCATTTTTAGCTTCTGGGGATGAAATTTTGGAGCCATCAATCACTGTTGAGCCTCAGAGGGTCAGAGGCACAACCTCTACTGATGTCAGTGAGTGTGCCAGACAGTTTTCCCCTCTGTATTAAAAACAACGGTGGCTGCAAGGCATACCATTTGTGAAAAACAGGTGGGCAAAAGTGAACCAACTTCCCTGGTCCTAGGGATCTTGTAGAGACATCACAGAGCTAAATCCCCAACTTTGCCTACAAAAGGATTTCCACACGGGGTTCAATGAGAGGGACAGTTGTTACAGCAAAGACTTATTGTGTCAGCTCAAGATACCTGTACTGGTCACTGCATGCTTCTTGTGCACCTCTGCTTCTCTTCCTACTTTTTGTCTTGTCTATTTGGATTAAAAAGCCAAAATGTTATCTGACACAGAGACTGGGAAAGCCTGCACATCCAGATAAAAGATGTGAAAGGAGGGAGAAGGGAATTGCGAACAAACCCTCCATAGGGCTCTGGGTGAAAACTTGGACTGGGGTCCAATCAATGCTGCTACATCCTGTATCAAGACCAGTTCTTTTTAAGGCAGAAGTAAAAAGATGGGGTCAGGCCACACTGCAGGTCCTGCCTTCATGGCTGCATCTCCTTGCCATGGCCCTGAGTTGGGATAGTAGGGAGAAAAATAACCTTATACTTGCACCTTGCTGGTTTAGTGCCTGCTGCATGCCCAGTGGAGCCAGTAGGCAGACACACAGGAGCTCCTACCTGTCCAGTCGCAGCCCAGCACCTCCAGGCGCATTCCTATTCCTGCTGGGGACCACCTCTCTGGGTGCACTCGGATGTACTGTGCAGGAACAGGGTCAAACCTCCGGACTTCAGGGATATCGTAGTGGATGTTGCCTTCAAAAAGCTATAGAGAGAGAGAAAAGGCAGATGATCCGTGCATCCCACATGCTCTCCACCAGACTTGGTAATTTGGGTCTGGCAGGACACAGCCACTTTGAAATATTTTAGCTGTCTGATTCCAGGCCATTGAGTCCGCCTAAGCAGATATTGGGCTGCTCCTCCTTGGTTTCAAGAGGACCAGAC
>JBCJKH010055826.1:0-16065 GCA_039877255.1 Loriculus beryllinus | reverse complement strand
GCCCCAGCCCAGCTCTCTCAGCCTGGCTCCAGAGCAGAGCTGCTCCAGCCCTCGCAGCAGCTCCATGGCCTCCTGTGGCCTGGCTCCAACAGCTCCACGTCCCTCTTGTGCCGCTGCCCCAGAGCTGGAGCAGGGCTGCAGGGGGGTCTCATGAGACTTCTGATCTGTGCTACCTCAACCCCATTTCTCCAGCTACATCATGTTCTTCAGCAGAACATCTTTCTGCAGGAGATCCCCCCCTTAAGCTGACAAACCCATCAGGCGAGGCAGAGCAGACAGTCTCCTCTCTGATGTGGGTGCCAACTGCTAAGCATAAATTAATACCAGCTCTTACATTTCTCTTTCTTAGCCCATGTGCCATTATAAACCAAAGCAAAGACTCGTCACCCCCTTACAGCTCATGGGAAAGAACGTATATTCCAGTGGGCTGTGGCAGCAAATCAAGGAACAGGCGATACCTGATTTATGTCTCTGGCTCTGGGTGCTGGGGATATTTCTCCAGCGTATTTCCAATTACTGCCCCAAGTTGCTCATTTATGGCCTCCACAGCAAAGAAACCCAGGGACTTGCAGCTGGTTGGGCTACTTTATATTGAAATACATCTTATAAATGAGCTCTGCAAGAAACAACCCTTGGAATTCAACGCATATTAAGCTTTTCTGGCTTCCTACGTTCCTCGGAGTTCTGCCTGGGACAGCCATCAGGCTCCTGTTTTCCTCTTTGCCTCCCGTAACAGCCACAACAGAAAGGTTGTATCAAAAGATGCATTCAGAGCACATCCTCAAGGTTTCGAGTCTGGCAGTGACACCTCCTTTAGAAATGCTCACTCCTCCAACAGCATCTCTCCAGTTTTGTTCCCTGAGGATGCTTGGTCCCTCGCTGCAGCCACCAACGCTACTACAGATCAACCAGAATCTACTGACACAAGAGGCTGCCTGTTGTTGATGGCTTTTAACTGGAGCAATGTTTCAGTAAGGCTGACAGTTCTCCTCTTGATAATACCTGTATTTTCTTTCCTTGTAATGAAGGTGAGTAGCAATTAATTAACAGCTGTGTGCTCTTGCCCTTTGCAGATACAACAGCTCTGCACATCCTGAAAACCCCAAGATAATGGCTCCTGAGCAGGCAGGAACAAGATCTGCAACAGTGGGAATGTGCTTCCCCATATCCCACGTTTTGGCAAATACTTGGAACAGAAACACCCTCAGTGGCAGGAAACTGGACATGTGGGTACAACATCCTGCCTGCAGGGTGAAAAACTGTAGTTCTCAGGGGTTTAGTGCTCCAAAACCCACCAAATCTTCCCCATTTTGCAGGGGATTAGAAGCAAGAGCACTGATGAGCAGGCTGCAGATGAACCACTATCAGACACTGAGACTAAGCCAATGAAGTTGCTATCTTCATCATACAGCCTAACACAACTTAGAGTAAGAGTAGATATAGTGTAAAATACAAAGGAAAACCAAGCACACTCCAATTTCTGCAAAAGAAGAAGAATACAACAGAGGGGCTCGGGCAGAGATTCTCCAACCTTGGGAATCCGGTGGAGTCGTAATGCCAGTGGAAAAGACAGAAGTTCCCCTGGATCCCAATCGGATCAGTTCTGCTCAGCGCCCAGCTCTGCCTGCAAACACTGACAAACTCCTTTTCTTGAGCTGTAAAACAGAACTGCTGGAGAATGAAGATGTTTAAGGATGTTAAACTCAGTGGTCTTTCTCCCTCTCTAGAGCTTGATGAAGGAAAACATGAAAGTCTTGTTTCTCTGACTGTGAGACAGAAAGTGCAATCTGTTAAGTGCTTGAGAAACAAGCAAATAACTTCACTCATTCCTGAAAAGCTGTCGTCTCCATCACAGAATATGGAACACTGCAAGTCTCAACAACATTGTGTCCCTGCTCGTGGCAGGGGCTGGAACTGGATGAGCTTTAAGGTCCCTTCCAACCCAAACCAGCCTACATTTGTAGCCAAGCTGCTCTGCAGTAGGCACACACTCCTGCTGGAACCCCCGAAGAACCAGTGTTAACAGTCACAGAGTTCATGCTTACCGGCACGTGTTTGAGGGGTTTCCTTTATCCCAATGTCTATTGTACCTCCAGAGATCACAAAAAAGACTCTTGGCCTTTAGTCCAAGGGAATAACAGTAACAGCAATAGCCCTTCCTCCTTGCTCCTGAAGCTCAGCATCTGTATTTTCCAGCATATGGCAGAGACATGCAATTCCTCATTCAGCCCAGATAGATGCCTGGGTGAGCAGCCACCTTCAGATGACGTTCCTTAAACCTCTCTTCCAAGGAAGAACTGGGAAAGTGTGGCTCAAAAAATGCTTAGCAGAGCAATGCAATGCAGTTATAGGTCATTAAAGAAGGGGTAACGCACCCAACAATGACTTGGGAGAGTATTTTGCTTCCCTTGAAGCACCGAGCTTTTAACAGGAATCAGAGTTTCAAGCTATCTTGTACATGGACTTGAGAAATCTTCATTTCTCTGTTGCCAAAGCAAACGCATTGGCTAATGTGGGCTGTCCAGCCTAATGACATTAGAACATTAAAATTCATCTGCTGCATAATTAAAAGCCCAAAATGCCTTTTTTTTTTCATCTAAACTACAGGCCCTCACAGAAGAAGCAGTAATAGTGCAAGCTGGAGCCTGCCTGGGTAAAACCTCATTTACAGAGTCCCATTTCCATGCTTTGTAAGGAAATTAATTTGTGTTATGAAGTGGCTCAGCCTGAAGGAACAGCAAGAGCCAGAGCAGTGAAATGACCCAAGCAGAATAAAAATAGAAGATTAACAGACCCCCCCTGTGGCTGCTAGAGCAGGGATCTTTCTGATCTTCCCAAGATACTGGGTTTTATTTAAGGTCCAGCATATTGACCTAGTGCAGCAACACACAAATATGGAACAAGGCCAAGCTCAGCTTTTCACTTAATTTAATCCATAGCAGAGAGTAGCTTGAGATGCTCCTGATGCCAGTGCACATGCAGGGCTGGCTTATGAAAGAATAAACTGGAAAAACCCCAAATCGTGTTTTAAATGTTACTTAAAAAAAACCCCAACAACCCTCCCCCCCCCCCAAATCCCAACCCCTACTCTTTCTGCTTTGCTTCTTGACCAAACTTCACCAAATTCCAAGGATATATTTAAATAAAACACCTCATTTTCCCAGCTCTGAAAGGACTCCAAAACAGGGGGGAAAGATCAGACACATCTAAATGCTTTAACACTGCTAAATGTGCACAATAGCCAGCGTTACACTTGCCCCAGCAGCTAAATACAATCACTTGATTTAACTTGGTTTCCAGTATCATTTCCAGGAAGTCCTGAAAAAAATCCAGTTTTCTATAGAAAATACAACCAGTGAAAAGACAGAGGTCTACATGAATCCATTCAGTGCTAACCCAGCGATGACAGAGGACACTGAAACCAAAGGCAGGTGACAAGGCTCAGAGAAACAGCCTGGATTCTCAAAGGCAGACACAGAAATGTCGAGTCTTAGTCATGCAGCACGATCAGATTTTGCTTTGGCAGACAGAAACGGAAACATCTGATGGAGGAACCACCCCAGATCTCTTTCCATCATCCTCCACGCAACCACAGTGCCAACACTTACCTGGGACAGGACTCTTGCTCGAGTTTAAACTCTGAGCCTCCGTGCTCTCCTCCAGCTGCCCATCTGCTTCTGTCTCTTCCTTCTTTTCAGCATCTTTTACCTCTTCGTTAAGAGCAGTTCTTGTGCTCTCCTCTCCTTCTAAATCTCCCTGGACAACAGGGAGGGCACTAGGAGACGGAAGAGGAGGTGGAGAAGGAGTTGTAGTGGTAACAGCAGCAGCAACCGAACTGGGAGGAGATGGTGGTGGAGGGGTGGGAGGTGGGGTGGGAGGAGGAGAGGGAGCAGCGTGAAGAGCACTGGAAGATGGCACGCTTTCCACTTCTGCTGGAGGTGCTTCGGGGGGCTCCAACTCAACAGTCAATGGTGCAGCTTCCGTCTGGGCTACATCTACTACGCTCTCTGCAGCAGTTACCTTTTCACTAACTCCATTCACCTCATTAATTAGATTAGTACTAGCAGTCACTGGAATATCACTAGATGCTACACTACTAGGCTCCTCGCACACCTCGGCATCAGCCTCTTCTGCTGGCGAAGGGTCTGATGTGTCCGTGCATGGTGTGGCACTGGATATAGGCATTGCCTCCTCTTTTGGGGAAGCCAGTTCACATTTCTCCTCTGAGTCAGCTGTGAATGGGGGTTTACTAGAAACGGTGACAACAGCAGCAGTTGGAGCAGCGGGAACAACTGTGACGGGAGCGGTCGGGGTCGGCGATGGAGCAAGAGGAAGTTCTGGTGGGGTTTCCACTGAGGTGGCCTCAGTTGTCTGGCCAGCTTGATCTTTTTTCTCCCCAGGAAGTTCTGGTCTGAGGACTGGAGAAGAAGGTTTTAATACTGGGTCTGGTTTTGGCTTCTCTTCTGGGAAAGGAGAGAAACAAAGGCAATGTTATAAACAAAACAACTCCACTTCCCTTTGCTATACCTAAGCCCCTCTGGTTCCCCTTGCCTGCATCCTGCCTTCCATCCAAGAAGCTCCAAGGAAGCCACCAGAGACACCTGAGGTTAACCCTGCAAGTAAAGGGGAGCTCCAGGCAGCCTGCAGCCAGCCTCAAACACAAGCACTGCTCCTGGTTTTCTGAATGCAATGGCCTTAACAGAACAGGCCTGAGAAATGTTACAAAAGGTGCATTTTGTGCAGAAACTTGCAGCTGAAAATGGAATTTTTCTTGACAGAAATTACAAAAGACAAAAGCACCACTTTACTGGGATTCTGCCTCAGAGGAGCCCGGGGCTGTAACCCCGAGCCACGGGCCATTCTTTTACAGATGCACGTGTTGTGCCATTATGAACATATGGGATGCATTGAGTTTATTTTTTCCCTTGTTATTCCTCAGCTCCACCACCATCAGCACAGCAGACTGAAGGGCACATCCTCTCTTTCTGTTCTAAATTCCAGCAGAGATACCTGTTCCCAAAGAAAGCAGAACCAAGAAGGGATTTAAGCACAGCCAAACAACAGCATCACCAGCTCTTGATGCTTGTGGTCCAAGGGTACCAAGCAGGAAAAAGGTATCTGCACGTGTCACACCAAACCCCAAACTACTGAGCACAGAGAAGTCCCTGCACTGATCCTGTGATGACCAAAAGGCTTTGCAATACCAGCCCTGCTGCAACCACCACGCAGCTCCCAAAGCTGAGCTGCATTTAACACATTTATTCCCACTTCTTCTGAACAAAGTATGAGCCAAGATCCTAAAATATCTTACAGAACTACTTAGGATCTCTGTTACACCCTCTGCTGCCTCCGATTTGGTGACAGGATGTAGGTAGACTGTGAGATCTTGCGTAGGGAAGTGCCTCCATGCTACAACTCTGCAAGACAGTTGAGACACTCAAAGGCAACGTCTTGGACTCAAACAGCCCAGTTCTAACCCCTGCTATATGATCAGCTTTGTCTGGTCTCAGGGAGCTCTGCTCTGTCTCATCAATGAAAAACACCCCAGGGCTTTCCGAGCACTGAAGCATCAGGGAGCTCCTTTAGGACACTGCCACAGCAGGAAAAAGTAATTCTGGAAAAGCCAGAAGCACAAACCCTGCTGTTCGGATTAGGACACTGAAGGCCACATTCAACCCCAAACCCAGTTAGAACTAGATGATTTGTAAGGTCCCTTCCAACCCAAACCATTCTATGATCAAAAGTCAGTCAGAACTCAGGTATGGCTTTGCTTGGTCTTCTCCGAGCTCTTTTGGCTTTCCATTTGGGGCTTATTCAACAGATAGGCTGAAGGAAAAGGGGTTTTGAAGGAGAAACCATCTGAAACTGCTTGGAGCATCAAGTCCCATCTTCAGAACAGCTGGAGCAATGAAGAACTTTGCTCCCAGCCGTCGACAGCCCCAACAGCTCTAAAGGGAGGACCATGGCCAAAGCAGTAGTTTAACTTAATGAGGCACGTAGGGAGATGGCTTTGGAGGAGGATGACAAATGAGGGAAAAGACGGGAGAAAGTATCCCGACATCTGATTTTGATTCCAAAGGCTCCGTGGAAGAAAAACGGACCCGGGAACTGCCTTAGAAAAGCAATTGTGTCACCTCTGGTTTCTGGAACATCCTTTGCAGAACTCATGCAGCATTCCTGACATTTACAGCTTGCTGTAAACAACTGCCTGGATATTCTCTCCCTTGAGTCAACTGCGATTGCTCCAAAACAAAAAGAAGGCATTTGAAGCGTCCAGAAAAACATTCTAAGAGATAAAAACCGCAGCAAAAATACACAACTGCCTTTTAAACCAGTGTTCAACCACTGTCCTCCAACTGCACCTTATTTGGGCCAATGGATCAGCCACCAATACAGGCTGCGTGTGCAAAATCCAAGCAGGAAAGTAATCTGAGGTGGGGGATTTCAGCACAGCAATGAGCAGGTTTGGCTAAAGAGAAGTAAAGCTTAACTGGAACCAGCAGAGAACAACTCTCCAAGTCCTGGCAAAGGAACATTGATCCCTGCCAGCTATGACAGCAAGTGTCACGTGGAACAACATACAGTTGGGAAGGGAAAACAAAAATCAACGCAATTCATCCCAAGTGAATCAGATCCCTTCTAAATATGCCAAGATCACTCCTGACATTATATTTAGAAGGTATTTACAGGAAGCACTGGCCTGTTCAGGAGCAGAGTTTGCTCCATCAGGAGGTATTTTTGATCAATACAGATCTGGCCAAGTTACTCATTAGAAATACTTTGACCAACTCAGCAGGACAGATGCCTGCTGCCTCCTCCATGCAGACACATAAAGGCCCAAGAGGGACCTGGGTTGCTGCGTGGTCATGGCAGCAGAGACTGCCTGGAGCAGTGGATGGGGAAGATTTCACTGGCCACAGGGATTGGTTGCTGCTTCGTGGTGTTTATCTGGAAATGATCGCTGGGCTTGGTGCCATTTTTCCATGCTCTGGTCCCGGTGCTGTTGCCGGCTTCGAAGGCAGCTTTTGGAGCCCACGTTAAGAGTCCTGCTGTCAGCAGAGCAGCTCGAAGCTTCCCAGGCTTCAGGAACTCTGTTTTCCACAAGCTGTGTCACACGTTTTCCATGTCCACTACAGCATTTACAAAGAGTTAAAGCCCCAGAATGATAATACCGAAACCATCGCACTGAGCCTGAAGCCGAGTCAAAGAGGACAACTCTGATTTCATGCACAATTATATCCCGTTACAACTGGCCTGCAGCCAGGTTCCTGCTCCGTCTGCCACCAGCTTGACCTGGATTCTCCAGCAATATCTTCACCTTCTGCAGCCTGGCTGATATATAGGCACCAGGAGCACTTCTAGAAATGACAGCTGCCTGTCTGCTCCCAAATGACGCTCCTTCTCAAGGTATTAGAGCAGCAAAGTTCAAATCATCTGGGAACTTTGAAGCCTAAAAAGCCAGAAGCTGCTCTAAAAGCAGAAAATGCCAAATGCTTGTCTTTTAAAGGAAAAAAAAAAACCCCAGGATGTTAAATGCAACACAATCCCAAATCCAGCCTTGCAAAAGTGCAGGGACTGCAGATGCTCACAGTGGGAAGCACCAGAGGCCAGGCTGCCGGCACCACACATGCTTTAATCCCAATCCTGGAGCCAGCCAAGGGGCCACAGCTATAAATAACTGCAGAATGATCACTGAATACCACAAACTTGGAATGACAGCTTTATCCCAAACCTCAACTGATGCAAACTAGTGCCCGAAGTAAAGGGCACAAGTGAGGATGCGATCCAGAGGATGAACACAGTGGAGAGGTCTTACGGGACCAGATAATACTGGTTTTAACCAATGCTTGCTTAAGAAAGCCATGCACCCCATCTATGCCTGGTTTTTTCTGGGAATGAAATCCCCCAACATCAGGCACAAAGTGAGAAATCATTATTTCCAGAAAGATGTGCCACCAGCTTGGTTGAAATCAATGATTTCAATGGTATCTAAAGTTCCTTCCCCTTCCCTCTGCTCTGTGCTGTGAGCAACCCCACTGCTGCTGTTCCAACCTGAGGCTCATGGTGTTGTTTCAGGGTGCTCCTGCTCTGCTGTGCTCACACGAATGCACTCTTGAGGAGTTTTGGATTGGAACAAATGTTTGACTCTTTCTGGGATGGAACAGATATAAATACAGGAAAACTCATCAGCACTAAATCCCACTTCAAGCTTTGATTTATAGTTAAGCCAGCACAGTCAGACCTGTGTAACTAAATAAAGACCACATCCAGTTCACTTACAGTTTCCTACGAATGGATGAAGTTAGAGAGAAAACCCACCTGTCCTGGACATACAGGTTTTCATACACCAGGGGAGTTTCTCCCAATACTGGGAAGTAAAGTGCTGGATTTTACAGTTCAACATTAACTTGCTCAAAGGGCAGATGTATTTTGGTACTTGCACCTCAGACATCAGTTGTTCAAGTCCCGGTGTTTTAATCACTAGAAGGAATAAGAGAAGTTAACTTTGTTACAAGAAAGAAAGCAAATGCTGACTGTATGTGTAATAAGAATTGCCAAATTTGGGAATTAATTGTTATTTTTAAGAGGTTGGAAATTCTCTGCAGGCTATTTATTGTTTAGGTCTCCATTTTAATGAGGCCAGCTAATCTTAACAAAAATTATTAATGTAAATAGTCTAAAACTTTTAAACCATTGTTTTCAAACAGAGAGAATGAATCCCTTTGGAGGGAAGTAGCAGAACTGCGAGCAAAACACTTGCAACAGCAGCAAGTTATTCGGAAGGTGAGGCTCCATTGAGGCATTACATGTGAATGTGTGAGTGAGTGGTTCTGAGATAGGAATACTGTGCCACATGTTACCTTGCTTCTCCCTCACCTCTTTTTCTGTAGCTTGTGAAATGTCTTTTTAATAGAAAAAAACATCAGGTGAACAAATCTTTGTGAAACAAACATGCATAAGCAGAAAATAAGGTCAAACTCTTGTAAACATTTTCAAAGGTTCAGGGATATTGTGCATTGTTCATTAAGGTACCCTTAAAACGGTCCATCCACTTTGTTACTTCAGAAGTCGAATGACTTAATGTTCTGTGTTGGATGATCACTGAGTGGAACCCACTGATAATATATTGGCTTAGCTTAATTTAACAGATTTATGGTCTGCCAAAACTGATGTAAATGCAAAGAGCTTCATGCTTCTTTTTTTATATCAGAAATAACCACTGAAAGCAGCCTCGTAGGAGAGACTCTTACTGATTACTTTTTCCAGTTTGTTCAAGCCAAATACATACATTTACTCCTTAAATTTAAAACATAAGGGAAGACAGTCTAACATTTCAGAAGGAAAGGGAGCTGATCTTGATAATCTGAGAAAAACAAATACAGGATATAGTGACTAACAGTAGTGGTTTTTATCTTACAGATTGTACAATTTATTGTTACCTTGGTGCAGAATAACCAACTAGTGAGCCTGAAACGCAAGAGGTAAATATGGTCTTGAAAACTTGCTGTCCAGTCAATACACTTGACATGTTTTATGGACTAAAACCAAGGGCTTAGTTTTGAGGTGGCTTTCTTCCTATACTCTTTTTGATTTAGGCCTCTACTTCTAAACACTAATGGACCTACAAAGTCGAGTGTATTTCAACAAATTGTGAAAGAACCAGCCGACAGTAACCATCATGTAAGTTTTCTTTTATTCATACTGTTTGTTAAGATGAAGGAGTTAGTGGAGGAGCAGACTGATCAATCAGCTTGTTTTATGGGGAATAAAACATAGTTGTGTACTGGGAGCTGTCAGCTTCTCCAAGTGGTACACTGTGTTGTGTTTCCTTCAGGAGTCAAGTGTGTTGAAATGTGACCATTTACTATTCAGTATAGGCATGTATAAGCCAGTTACCTGTGTGTTAAATGCAGCTTGATGTGAACCTACTGAAAGCAGTCTGCTTTTAATAATAGAGTTATTGGAAATAACATATGTATGTTGCATTTGTATTTCTGGAAGTTAGGCACCCCTAGCCCTGTGCAGGGACAAGGATCCAGCGTGCTGCTCTGCAAGGCAGCATCCAACCCAGCAAAATCATATCAAGTCCCTGTACCATTTGAACGTATCATGCCACTGAAAGTTATTTTCTGCTGTCCAAATAATGGTTGGTGGGGAAATTCTTAAAATGAGGGCTGGAGTGTGAAACTAGAACTAATAGCTTAAACCAAAGTATTATTTAAACAGCAGCCACTGTTTTAATATTTTTTGTTCTTGCATGGTCCTGTTGTCACAGCTTTTTTTGTTGCTTTTGCTGACAGTGCTAGGATATTTTTGTTTCTGTGGCTGCAGTTTTCCTGTAGCTGCTATATTTTGTTCATTTTTTTGTATGGTTTCTTGATTAAATGTAGATCTATACAAACAGTTTATAATCTTTGAGGTGTAGGAAAGCTTTTACAATTTAAAATTGAGGCATTATAAGATACAATGGTAACTGCCAGAATGCTGAAGCTCTTTGTCTTTCTATCCCCTGACGCTCTTTTAAAATAATTCTCAGGTTCCTCTCAACAGAAATGAGGGCTTAAAACAAAGGGAACAGATTTCAGATGACATCATTATTTATGATGTCACTGAGGATGTGGGAGATGAAGAAAATCCCGTGGGTGATGAAGAAAATCCCATGGCTGATGAAGAAAATCTTCCCATTGCACCAGAAGCAACTGAAGACTCCACTTCTGATTCTTCAAAGTAAGAAGTTCTAGAGTGTATATATATAGATAAGTGGCTTTCAGTGTTGTGGAATACGGAATAATTCAGATCTCTTAGATAATTTATTTTTTTTAAGTAATAGAATTATTCAACACTCCTGCACATATGGGAAGCTTAATCTATGAATTCACACTAGGTTCTGATCTACTGATCTCTGGATTTGTTCAAAATAGTTAATTGGCTGTTGGAGTTTTAATATGCAGAGGATAGAAACTAGTGAGAAGCAGTCTGTATTGTTGTACTCTGTTGTTAAATATAGTACTTCTCCACAGACAGAGTAAGTGGTGTCTTCATACTTTTGGTTATGGATACAGGTAGGAAGGACTTCCCTGGGTTTTACAGCATATGCTGTTTGTTAAATGTTGCTGTGGTCTTTGAACTTCATTAAGCCAGTTAATTTCAGGGTTTTTTTCTAGGATTCCTAGATGACTGGGATTTCTTGTTTGAGCGTGCTGTGAAATTAGTCAGTCCCAAGTGTTTTGTGACTATGTTCCTTCCTGTCTAGTTAGTACTATAGTACTAGACTTAGTACTATAGAAGTAATTTATCTTTCAGTTCTGAGCAGTTGAATTCTTGATCCAGGGATTGGGATGCAGCTCTCTTCCTGAGTTGCATGGTATTTATAGCACTTGTTTTATGCCTTAAGGATTAAAATTAGATGTTTGGACAGGTTGGAGCACCTCCCATATGAAGATAGGCTGAGAAAGTTGGGGCTGTTCAGCCTGGAGAAGAGAAGGCTGCGTGGAGACCTCAGAGGAATTTAGATTGGATATAAGGAAGAAGTTCTTTACTGTAAGGGTAGTGAGGCACTGGAATGGGTTGCCCAGGGAAGTTGTGAGTGCTCCATCCTTGGCTGTGTTCAAGGCCAGGTTGGACAGAGCCTTGGGTGGCATGGTTTAGTGTGGGGTGTCCCTGCCCATGGCAGGGGGTTAGAACTAGGTGATCTTAAGGTCCTTTCCAACCCTAACTATTCTATGATTCTATGATTGATGAAAACCTCCTGCCAACTGAATAATCCACTGCAGCCTCCCGGACCCTAACTTTGGCTGCTGTGACTTTAATCTGCCAGTTCAGCTTTATAGGCTACAATGGTCCTCTCCATCTTTTGTAGGCTTTACACATCTAACTCTTAGCATGGTCTAAAAAAATGTCTGTTAAGACATATCCTAACCTTAGGAATCAGGGTGTAAAAGCAAGAGGAAAATCAAGATGCTCTTCTCCAACTGGGAGGAAGATAATATCTGGTCATAACATATTATTTGAAAGCTTAGCAGATTTGGTCTACATAATTTAAAAGGATATCTTCAGTCAGGCAGTTTTTCTGAAAGGGAAGGATAAGCCAGAGAGGGAGTGTGCATGACAGTCAGGACACCTTTATTCATATTTTGGTAACCCTTAGGAAAGTAATAATCTAATGGAGCTCCACAACTGTGAAGAGAATTGATCAGGTGCGCTAATAGGGTTAAAGAAGGTGGAGAAAACTGCCAGATATCTAAAGTTATTTAAGTAGCTAAAGCAGCAGACTAGCTGCAGGGATATTTTCAGAAGTGTCAGGGGACCTCAGACCTTTCAATCACGACCAGGCCTGGAAATCTGTGGTTGCACTGTGTGTCTGCTGTATAATGCGTTTGATGGCCAGGCTTGAAGACACTGGAGAAAATGTCTGTAAATAATGAGTTGCTTCTATTTTATGCCTGCTGAGAGTTCACTATTAGAAAACTTAAGGTAACCTTTTTCTTATACTTACTCTGGTTTTATTTCTACTTCATTATATCTAGCTGTTTGTCTTAGCACAGTCTTCTTGACCCCTGTTTATGTATCACAAAATTTTCATAAGGTGCTGAAACACAAGGTAGATGCAAGAGGGATGGTGAAAGCAGGCTTCCAGAAGCAGGTGCAAGCACGTAAGGTGGTAGTGGCTTCTACAGAGATGTATTAATATGCAGGTGGGATGGTGGTACTATCTGGTCTCCTTTTCCCCACATTCAGAGACTGGGTCATCAGAGCAGCCTGAAGGCAAGCTCAGTTTTATTGCCAGTCAACTGATGTGGATAAAGCTGGCCATCCCAGCACATCAGGAAAATTTCTTTTTCTTTCTTGGTAGTTGTGATTATGAAGGATGTGAAGAAGAGTTTGTGTTAGAACTTAACCACGTTGTGTTACTGTGTTAATATTTCTACTCTTTCCTCACAGGTCATCCTTCTCACTTCAAGCTTTTAAGCTCTGTTGTGCTTCATTAGCCATGTGGGTTAGTATGCAAGGTATGTACAAAATTTACAATGCAGATGTCTATATGGGGGCTAGTTCCCTAGCTTCTGTTTATTATCAATTTAAAGCGAAACCAGAAAAGGGGCATTTTTAGGGTGTGTTTAACAGATCTACTTTCGAAATCTATTTCAGGAGAGATGAGCAGTGCCTTACAGGAGCTCTTCCTCTAACTGCCTGAAAGAAGAGCTTAGATGACTAGCTCAGATTTACATTGATGACACACACATGAAGAGGAAGCCCAACTAGGTATGTATTAAGACACCTATATATCTGGATGACATTTTCATCTGGAGGTGCTGAAATTGATTCTGAAATAAGCTAAAAGCTAGAAATAGATTTATGGGTTCTAGACATTCAGATGTGAAAACTGGGCCTTTTGAGTTTTCAGGGAAGAAATATATTCATCTTCTCCTCATATTCTAGCTCCCCTAAGACAAAGCCCAATAGTTTTATCCCCACAGGTCTTCATGCTGTATCTACAGATCAAGACCTAAGGATGTGGTGATATGGACATCTGTAAAATCCTAAGTAGAGTCTAGAAGATGCAAACCATATGTTTGTCATGCCCATCAAACCCTGGAATTAGACTCATCTGCAGATCTCTATTTTATCCACCGCCACATGGGAGGGGTGTACCTTACAAAGTATAGATGAGAATACAGGTTTAGATAGGGATGAAGAGTATCTGGTAAGAGCACTTTGTACTGGAGAAGGAATGCGTTAGTGAATATATTACTTGCTCTTTATGGTGGATATGCACATTATATTTTGCATGCACTTATTTCAGGGCCAAAACTGCAGCCCAGTGTAAATAATTTCCCATTTTTTCTCTCCTTTTTAACAGTTGTGTTCTATGGAGCTTTATACTTTAATATGTGATTGTCAGAGAGGCAGATCACATTCTCCAAAGTTTTCAGCATGTGAAAAAAAGCATAGCATTTAATTTTAAAAACTATTTGTCAAGAACTGCATGGCAAATCACACACAATCTCTCCTTTTTTCAATCAAGAAACCTACCTTTCTGAAATGTGGCAATAAGCAGAGGCACATGAGCTGTTTGGCAGCCTGCCTGAAAATCCTTACAGTCAATGAATAATGATTATACTACAGAGCATCTGCCATCCAGAAACAGACTGTACTGTCTCTTGAACCCGCTATTGTGTCTTTGCACACAACATAGTGAAGGTAAGCATATTTTTTCTTCTGGATGCAGTGAGGAGTCAGATTTTCATTTAAATTAGAAATGTGATTAAACAAGGACAAATAATGTTAGTAAAGATGAAAATGTAGCATCCAATCTGCTTCAGATTTTTCCATATAAATGTTAAGTATTTCCTTGCATGTTATGTGAATGTTGAACAGTTCTAACAGAAAGTTGTTTTTCAGTAGTCTCCTATTTAAAATTTCAACACAGATTGAGATAAATAGCTGACATCCCAATATAAATGTTTCAGGCAATTTACTAGACATAGGAAGATGTCAGGGCAGATCAAGTCATTGCAAGCACTCCTTCTGCACCTACAAGAGAAAAAGTACTTTTATTCTCATCAGAGAAGTAGCTGATAAATCAAAGTCCAATCCTACCTTTCTTTACAGGCAGAAGCATTCAAAGAAAGTGCTGAAGGGTTATGAGGAACAAAATGGCTCCAGAAGGTTAGTTATAAAAAGCAAGCCAGAAATAGCTGGAAAAGTTATGAACTGGAGAATGAAGAAAAGATCTGTCCTCCTGTATTACTTTTTTTTTTTAAGCTACAGCCCATCTCTGTTAGAAATTAGTAGGCATTCAACACCTTGATATTGGTACCACTTTTTCATCAAACCAGATCCACCTGCATCGCCTAACATCAAAGGTACATGAATATTGTACAGTGGCACTTCTTTCCTCTGTTTCAGGGACTTGAGTAGAAGCCACAGGGATTTCCTCTGACTGCTGAGCAAGGAAAATAATGACTATTCTCAATTCTCAGGACTTCCAAAAGTATATGTTATCAACTAGACAGCCTATTCTAATCTGTGCCTGGCTTTGACAACCAAATAGAATTTAAAAAGTAAAAGGCTGCACATTAGGAACTTGTCAGTACTGCAGTAGCATTATTAGGAATGCCAGCTCAACTCTCCTACATGCTTCTAAGGGTCTTGATTTAAAAACTTGTACATTTAGGATCTAAAACTGAACATAACACATAAAAACCCAAATGGTTAAACTAGGCAAATGTTTCAGAAATTTTGGAATTGGGTTCATCTTTTCTCCAGCAATCCTACAGACAAAAAAATAAAGGCTTAATTTTCATTTATTTTCTGATGCCTTAGAAATTATGTCAATTTTAGCCAGGTTATCACAACTTGAAAGGTGTGAAAAGGTGAAAAGGATGATCTCTGTTTTGCTGTGATACTGATTAGAATGTGAATCTGCAATTGGATATGAGTTAGCTACATCTTCTTTGTCACTGGCTGCATGAAGGTCAGAATATATAAAATTATGCATAGTTATAAACATTGGCTGGTTTGAAGTCACAGACAAAGTAACGAAACAGTTGTGGAATCATAGATCCAAAACTTCACTTGCATAGTTTACAACTATATTATGTTCTTCTTTTTCTTCTCCTTTATATATATATATATATATGAATATAAAAAGTTTATTTGGTCTTTCAAGGCTGAACGTCTAACCTTCAAGAAATTATTGGGACTTCATAAGTCTTATTGTCTTATAGAGCTACGTATTCCTGTATTTATTATAAATATCAAAGAAAGTGAAATGATAGTTGTAATTTCAATACACAAAGTAAAATTTTTCCTCTAACACACAATATTACTAAAGTGAAAGAGCATTTAAAATGTTAAGATGGTGTATAGTTTTCTGATTATTTTCCTTATGAGGAAAATCACTTATTGCAATTGTTTCCTCTTTACATCATTTTCTTATTATATATCAACCTTAGTTCAAGCATTTTAATACTATTGTAACACATCAAACCAAACATTACTTGGCAACAGGCAAGGGCAAACAGATAGGCTTACAGTTTGCTTTTATAATTAGCTACTGTG
>JBCJKH010055825.1:0-11107 GCA_039877255.1 Loriculus beryllinus | reverse complement strand
CGATCTCCCCCTTGCCATGGGCAGGGGCACCTCACACTGTACTGTGTCACCCCATCTCTAGGAATTCCACCCCCCCGCTCCCATGCAGCTCCCTCCACCCTCCCCCCCCCCCCATCAATCACCCCCCCAGGGACTCGCGGGATGGGGGGATTAGTGCGTCAGTGGGGAGACCGCGGGCGAGAGGACGAAGGGAAGAGCAAGCCGAGGTGCTTGTTCTAGAAAGCTTTTAATTCCCTTTATTAGTACCACCGTTAGTGAAGAGAGGGGGCTCGGAGCAGCCTTTGGGGTGTTATTCTGGGAGGGGGTTTCTCATGGAAAGAGTCATTAAAACACTTCACAGAAGTAGAAGAGGTTGAAAGTGCATGCGGAGCTCGGACCAATTTGTTTGACAAATACGTGCTCCTCCAGAGCTGTGACCTTCCCGTACCCAGCTGAGGAGGACGGAGCGAGAAAGGACACGGAGGGACGGGCAGAGGGCAGCGCAGCGTGAAGGAAAGGTGCTGGCCGTCCCTATGGCCACAGCGCAGCCACCAGCGCTGCCCCCAGGGCCAGGGTGGTGCCTTGGGGACCCGCGGCCCCCGCCCCGACGCTGGCCCGCTCGGTGGGGAGGGCGGGCAGGGGCACCGCGGTGCTGGGCGCCGGTTCCCCCAATGGGGTCCCCACGGGGATCACCCCGGAGCTTTCGGTGTGGGGAGAGCTGAGGCCGTCCCTGCGGGTCCCACCTGGTTCTCCGGGCACGGCTGCAAGGAAACCCTCCACGGTTGCAGCGGAGGGAGCGGGCGGCTCCTCCTCCTCGTCCTCCTCTTCCTCTTCAGAAGATGCTGCAGGCGTCCCATGGTCAGCGCCCGGCGCAGCCTCCTCGCCTCCCATGGCCGTGGTGTTGCTGCGGCCGCCAGGCACCTCCGTGTGCCACGGGGTGACCACGGTCACCTCCGCCGCAGGGACGGTGCCCCCGTCCCCCGGGGCCACGGGCGATGGGAGCCACAGGGCCCCCGACGGCTCCTCTCCCTCCTCCTGCGGTCGCACGGGCGCCGCGGGCAGCGGGGACGCCCCGGGGGTCTCCACCACGTCCCCCGAGAGCTCCGCGTCTTCAGCAGCAGGGCCGGGGGTGCTCACCCCGCCAGGGGGGGTCCCGCCGTGCTCTCCCCTGTCTGTCGGGGTGGCAGAAGCGGTGCTGGTCGGCGCTGGCCCCCGGTGCCCCGGGGTCCCGGTGCTGGCAGCGTGGGCTGAGCGCCCCACAGCATCCCGGGGGTGCTCGGGGCGATGCGTGGGGCTGGGCGGGCGGGGGAACCCCTCGGGAGGCTCTGGGTCACCTTCTGCAGCCCCCAGCACGGACGGGGCACCAGTGGGTCCCTCTGCGCCCACCCGCGGGGCTATGGAGAGCATCTGCACGCTGGTGGCTCCATCCTGCTCCATGGGCTGGCTGGGATCTCGCCCTTCAAACGTGCTGCCAGGGGCTGCTCCCTGCTCCTCCTCTGCAAAGGGCAAGGCAAAAGGTGGTGAGGGGCTGGCACCACGGAGCCGCAGCCAGAACCGAAGGGCCACTGGCACCGGCATCGCCCGCCGGTGCTGGGATCCGGCACGAAGATGCTCATGGAGATGGGAATGTCCCCGAGTCCCCATGAGGTCCCCTCTGAACCAGGACAGAGAGAGCTTTGGCTTGGCCCCTGCCAAGCTTCCCCGCAGCAGGGGCCATGCTCAGCCCCTCACCCTGCTCCTGTCCCTCCAGCCACCAGACCCTGCTCTTGGTGCTGCTAAACCACAGTCCTGCGCCGGCCCTGTGCCAAGGGAGGGAAGGATGGATGTTCCCACAGCCCTACACCAAGACACCGGTGCCCTTCCCTGCTCCTCAGGGAATGGGCCCCCACAGCTAAGAGGGACGCCTGCCTTAGGAACACCGGGGCCATGGGGAAGGGGGTGGCAGAGGTTGGGTGACCTGAGGACATGGAGGTATCTATTGGGGGATGCCGGGCCCCTGTCCCTGGGTCGTCTTCAGGGGCCGGGCTCGGCTGTCCCAGATCATCGTCCATAAAGAAAGGGACGGCGTAAATAGCCCCTCGCGACTCAATCTCCACTTGCGCTTTGGGAAGCTGCAGCTCCTCCAGCTTTTCTGCCACTGTAACAATCTCCTGGAGGCCCTCGGAGCTTCCTGGAGCCTCAGGGAAAGAGTTTGTCCCTTCTGTGGGCAGAAAGAAAGTGGGATATTACTGCCCTGCCCTGGGGACAGCCTGGTACCCCGCTGCGGACCCAGCCAAGCAGCAGCTCCTCCTGCTTCTCCTGTATCCCAGCCCCAGGGGGTTCCTGCTCCTCACACCCATCGATCACAGCCTGGAGAGCGCAGGTGAACGTGGGGAGTTAGTGGGTTATGGGAATCGCGGGATCATGGGATGGGTCCATCCTGCCTAACCCGTGGGATTCCCTGCTGAGAGGTGGGGAAACTGAGGCACGGGGATGTGCAGCATCCCCACGGCCCTAAGGGATGCACACAGATGTGGGGCCGGGAAGGAGGAGCAGAGGGGTGGCTCTTCCTCCCTCCATGCCTGTTTTCTCTGCCAGTCTCCAGCCTTCCTCATCCCCTCCTGGTTTATCCCCCCTGTCCTCCAGCACCACCCCACTGGCAGCTCAGCGCCGGTGTCCGAGTCCCATTTCCTATTCACCACTGTGAGATGCTGCCCAAAACCAGCCTTGCAGGATGTGCCCAAGCTCCTGCAGTGCGCCCCTGGCCATGGGAATTAACCATCCCGGAGCCACGCAGCTCACGCAGACCTGTCCTGTCGCGATATAGTGGTGAGGATGTGCAGGGCATCCCTAATCTGTCACGATATAGTGGTGAGGATGTGCAGGGCGTCCCTACTCTGTCACGATAGAGCAGCATGCACTATTGAGACCATGCAGAGCATCCCTCCTCTATCACGATACAGCAGCATGCACTATTGAAATCATGCAGAGCATCCCTCCTCTGTCACAACATATCAGCATGCATGAGGCCCATGCAGGTTACCCCACCATACATCGGCATGCAATACAAACACCACGCAAGGCACCCCTATCCTACCACAGGAGGTCGATAACACAAACCCATCCTCGCCCTAGCGCATCCCGACGCCATCCCATCTGCGCACGCATCCCAGCACCCTGCACCCAACCAGGCGCCCGCATCCCTGCCTGGATGCTTCCCAACACCTCTCTTTACCTCGGAAGCAATAGGCATCGTATCTGCTCTGGGCATCGGGGAAGCCCGTCTGGTTGCGGAACTGGAAGATGGTTTTGACGCCGGGCAGGGCCCCCCCGCAGCGCTCCCGGGGGGTGACGATCGGGTACCGGACGCTGCCGTCCGCCAACCAGCCCGGGCTGCAGGCGTCCAGCCCCGCGCTCCACGCCGCGTAGAGCTGCCCGGGGCTGGCGAGCTCCGCGCCCCGCGCCCTGCACCGCGCATCCGCCTCCCGCAGCGTGAACCGCGCCGGGGCCGTCTCCAAAAAGATCTCCCCTGAGAAGAGAGGAAGGAGGCGGCGTCAGTGGCGGGGGGCGGGGGGCGAGGGAGCAGGGACCCCACACACACACACACACATAAACATATCCTTCCATTGCCTTCACAGGAGCTTGCGTGGGGAGCGCGGCGCCGGAGGCTCCGCTGCGTCCCTGCCTCCCATAGGGACAGAGCAAGAACGGGTGGGGTTGAAGGGACCTTAAAGCCCACCCAGCTCCAGCCCTTTCCCTTAGGCAGGGACCCCTTCCACTGGAGCAGGATGCTCCAAGCCCCTGTGTCCAACCTGGCCTTGAACACTGCCAGGGATGGGGCAGCCACAGCTTCTCCCTTCAACCCATCCCAGTTCCTCAGCACCCTCCCAGGGAAGAGCTTCTGATTAAAATCCAACCTGAAGTTCACCTCCTTCAGTTTGACCCCATCACCCCTTGTGCTATCTCTACAACCCCTGATGCAGCTTCCTCTCCGCATCCAGCTTCCCAGCCCATGCAAAGCACAGCATCAGCTTGCCCAAACCCCAAACCTCACACAACGCTGCACTCACAGTGAGCTGCACCCCAGGGCAGCTCACCCTGGGCATCCTCCAGCCCCGAGGGTAGTGATGGGCACCAGCGTGGGTTCACAACGGGTTAAGGGGGTGAGTTAGTGCAGCTGCAAAGCAGGGGAGGGCAGGAGATGGGGCAGTGGTGGCACTGCAGGTACCTGGGAGGTCCTCAGCGTAGCAGTACACATCATACATATCCTCTGGGTCCACCACCCCATAGTTCCTCACCCCGGGGAAGCCGTTCATGTCTCCATAACAGGCTTCACGGGGTGTGTGGATGGGATACCTGGGGAGGGACAGGGCACGAAGGGCTGGTGACTTGCTGGGGGTCAATAGAGGGGGTGCTGGATGCGATGCCGAGGGGTTGGTGCCCACCTGACGGTCTGGTCCGAGATCCAGCCGGCATCGCACTGCTCGTAGCCGCCGAGGTAGGCAGCATAGAGCTGCTCGGGGGTGGCAATGTGAGCCCCGATCTTGGCACAGGCTTCCCTTGCCTCGGCGAAGGTGTAGGCGTAACGCCTGGAGCCCTCTCGGTAGTGAAACACCACCCCTGCGAGGGGACACGGCCTTGATGGCAACCCCATCCCGCTGCATCCGTGCGCCACGGCTCTGCTCCCGCATCCCACCCGCTCCCCGCCCTCAGGTACCTTTGACTCTGATGTCGAGGATGTCGTGGCCGTCCTCGATGCCGTGCTGCACGTCGCAGCGGTAGATGCCCGAGTCGTTGGGCCGCAGCTCGGTGAGCAGCAGGGAGGCGTTGGTGTAGCGCTGGTGGAAGATGGGCAGGGAGGCGCGGAGCCGGTAATCCTCGCTCACCTTCACCCGGTCCCCGCGCGCTACCAAGATCTCCACCTCCCGGCCCTCGGAGATGAAGGTCCACTTGACCCGCGGGGTTCCCAGCACCGCACGGCGCCCGCTGCTGCTGGTGGGCTGAGGGCCGAGGTAGGTGATGAGGCAGGGGATGGTGATGTCCCCCGCCAGCACAGCATCCAGGGCTGGCTGCCGTGGGATGGAGACCTGCAGAGCCTTGAGGTCCTCTGGGTGGGAGAAGAGAGGAGGCATGAGTGGGACCAGCACGGGGTGACCCCTTCACTTCCCACCCCAGGCCCCCGCTGCAGGGCACGGAGCTAGGATGCGGCTCATGGTGCGGGTTTACCTGCGCCATCTCCGGTGCCAAACACCTCTGGGACCACGGCGAGGGGAAACACCCAGAGCAGCAGCAGCAGCAGGAGGGCTGGGGCCATGCTCTGCCCTGCAAAGGGAGGGGAGGAGAACCCATCACGTGTGAAGCACCCAGAAATTCCCCCGGGGGGGAGAGGATGGAGGACCCCCCCAGCCCCTGTGTGTGGTGATGGGGTGATGCCATGAGGGGTTGGGGCATAGACGGAGAGGGTGGCACCAGCCATGGGGCAAGGGAAAAGAAGGGAATGGATCCTGATTAACATGAACAACTGAGACCTTTGGCTGGGCACCACTGGGTCCCATCCAGCCCCACCAGCCTGCGGTCCCATGGGAACAGCAGAACCCAGCCTGGCCAAGCCAGCATGGAAACTCTGAGCCCGAACCCTGGCTGCGGAGGGTTTGAGAGCCGAGGCCTTGCATCCGCAGAGGAAAACCTCGGGATGGTTTGGGAGCAGCCGGTGTGGAGCAGGGAAACGGCGGCGGTGGGGACGTGCACAAGCGTGTGCACCGGCACTCGTGCACATACGTGTGCGTGCGCCCGGGCATGTGTGCTTGGCAGGACCAAGGGGGCTGAGGTCAGCTTCGGGGGGGGGGGGGCACAGCCCCAGCACACAAAGGGGCCGGGCAGGGAGGAGGGAAGGAGCGGGGGGAGGCTTCTCTTTGCCATTCAGCTCACGCCGGAGGTTCCCTGCGCACAGGCTGGGAACACCAGGGCCGACCAAAGCAGCTCTTATGTCCCAGCCTCTCCCAGGGCTGCCTGGCACAAAGGGCTGGGGACGGCGCTGAAAGGACGGCCCCGTGCTATAGCAGGGCTGTCACCGGCCCCCAGCTCTCTCCGGGGGACAAGGGGCATCACGGGGCGGGGGGAATGCGGTTTCCCAGGGCCTCTTGCAGCCGTGCAGAGAGGAGGGTGACGGGGGGGATGCAGGAAATGCGCTTGCACGGGGCAGGGCAGCATCGCCTGGTGCTCCCTGGTCCCTCTGCACAGGCTCCACAGGGATGGGGGCTCCTGGGAATGCTCCGGAGCCCCGGACACTCGCAGCAGCTTTTGAATCCATGAGCTCTTTGTGCTGTGGATTTCGGCAGCCTCAGAAGAGGGTTTGGCTCCCTCACAGCGTTCCCAGGGCCAGGTACAGGCTGCCAGGGCCAGGCTGACGGGAGGTTGGTCCCATCCCCGCATCCCTGCACGAGCAGAGGGCTCGGAGCGCACCCGTGGGACCAGTGCAGCAGGGAGAGGCTGGGAATACAGCCCCTGGCACCGTGAACCATGGATGCGCAGCCCCTGCTCCATCCATGGGTGTGCAGCGCCAGCCCCAAGCACCATGAGCATCACCCCTCATGTGGTGCCTACAGACCCCGTTCCCAGCAGAAGCTTCCCCATGGGCAGCCGGAGCAAAGCCAGGAGCTCTCTGTGCTCCCCATCATTTGCATTCAGCCCTAGAGCTCCGGAGCAGGGACAAACCCTCCCTCCTAGTGGCCCGGCTCCAGCGGGATCTGGCTGCTGGCCCCGGGTGCCCAAGCAGGGAAGCGCCTTCCCTTCCCGTTCCCAAGGCACCACCGTGGCCTGAGCCCCAGGCAGTGATGAAACCCTTCAGGAACGGGGCGAGCGGGTGCCTGCTCCCCTCATGCACCCATCCCTGGCTGGGATAAGGTGGTGGAGCACCGGGAATGGGACGTGGAGGGGGTTAAACCTCATCTCATGCTGCCCATGGGCCATGCCCGAGGTCTCGGAGCAAAAGGCACCGGGTTTGGGGTTTGAATTTCAGTTGGGTTTGGGTTTTTTCTCTTTGCCACGAATGGAAAGTTTTCCAGCCCACACGCAGGGAGGGAAAAGCTGGGAACAGGAGGAGGGAAAAGCAGCCAGGAAGTGAGGGGGGCATGGTGGCGGCTCCATCATCTCTAAGAGCTGGGAGCCTGGGAGCTGCTGAAGATAAACTGAGATACAGGCAGGTGACATCCATCTCCGTGGGAAACCAGGTGGAAAATGGAGCTGGAGTCTATTTTGGGATGGGAACGAGCTTGCTTTCTCCCCTGAGCTTGGCCCCGCTTTCAGATGACACGATTCGTGGCTGCGGCTCCAGGGGGAAAAGCGGGAGCTGCTGCTGCCAGGGGAGGGAAGATCCCCGATCCCTTCCCGTATGGAAAGGGGCTTCCTCCTCCTCCTCCTCCTCCTCCACGACCCCGTCGTCCCCTCCACACGCGAGCGGCTCCTCCCGGCGCACAAGGTGCCCGCAGCCCGCAGCGAGCCGGGGGGAGCAGCCAGCGGAGCGGTGGCTTTCCAGGGATGCTCAGCTGCAGAATGAGTCAGCAGCAGCCACGGGCAGAGCTTGGCCACGCTCCAACCTGGAGCAGGGAGCCCTTGTCCCCACGGCAAAGGGCTCCGGACACCCCAGCTCACGGCCCCATCCATGCACGCACCCATCCCACCACGCATCCTCTGGAGCCGCTCCCCCGCTGCTGCCGGGATCCAGCCCCATCCCGGGATGTGCGGAGCCGGGGGGGGGGGCTCGGAGGGGTCGGGAAGCGCCCTCAGCCTCTTGGCAGCAGCCGCTGGCAAAGCTTAAAAGGCCGGAAGCAGGTGGGGAGAACGGGGGGTCCCTGCGGCTGCCAGAAACCCTCAGCCCCCCCTATTCCAGCAGGGAGAAAGGGGCTCCTTGTTGTAGGGCTGGGATGCAGCAAAGAGTGCAGGGGGGTCCCACACGCAGGGGTTGGGGTGGGAGCAGAGCCCGTAGGGACACACGGAGCAAACTGTCCCCGCTACGGGTTTCCGGTGGGGAAACTGAGGCAGGAGCTGGGATAAGAGGAGTGCGGGGTGTGAGGATGTGGGGTTCCATCTCCCCGCATCACTGCTCAGATGCAGCCCCTCACTCCCAGCACAAAGGCTCCCGGTTTCCCCAGTCTAAACGCAGAAAGGCAGCCCTAAAGCATCCCGGTCACCCTTCAGGATTTGGGAAGGGCTCCGGGATGGGCAGAGGGAGCTTTTTCCCACCCCTCCGGCAGCCGAAAGGAAGAGCAACAGGTTCGGGGGTGGACTGAGCCAGGAGAAGTCCCCGTAATGGGAGAGAAGGCGGCTTCAGTCAAAAGCGATCCCCGGAGGCGATGCTCAAGGGCAGCTCCTTCATCCCGGGGACAAAACGGGATGTGCGGCAAGGAAAAGGCATCGCAGCAAAATGCCCCGGCCAGGGGCACCCCACCGGGGACCGAGGATGGATCACACAGGGGCTGCTCAGAGGGGAAAAGCCTTGGAAATCTCACATGTTCCTATGATCCCCCCTGCACTGGGACACGAACAGGGCTGGGGGACGGGGCCAGGAGAGCCGGTGATGCCCTGCAGCCCTCCCAGCTCCTGGGCTTTGCCCGATTCCCCCTGGGATGGGGCAGTTTTGCCCCATGGAAAACATCCCCATGGAAAACTTCCCCATGGAGCATCAGGGCGGGACTGGGGGGAGCCGGAGCCCTGGGGCTCTGTGCAAGCCCTTGCCCAGCTCCGTGCCTCAGTTTCCCTTTCCATTGCTCCCCTGCCTGCAGCCTTCTTGAGACAAGGACCCATCCAGAGGCTCTGTGAGAGAGAAGGGGAAGGCTCCCCGTGATGGGACACCCCAGATCCACGCTGGACCCCATTCCCCTCCGGCAGCTCCCCCTAAACAACGCTCCCATGGGAGCAGCTGCTGAAACATCCTCCAAATTCCCACCATTCCCAACGGGACGAGCCGGCAGCACCAAAGTCCTTTTCACATCCAACTTAGCCAGACCCTGCCTTTACTCCCTGCTTTCCTCCAGCACCGCAGGTACGAGCTGGTCCATTCAAAACCGGAACGATGCTGTGAGGGGGTCGGTGACAAGGACAAACCTCCCCAAAACAGGACCACGGGGACCACCAGCTTCCAGGATCCTCCTGCCCTGCTATGGAGGATGCCCCATGCCCGGTGCCTGCATCCCATGGGAAAAACCACGAGGAAAGCTCTCGGCATCCCCACGCTGGATCATCTCTCCTCTTACTCTCCTCCGGCGCAGAGGTGAAACGCGATAAGGGGACGAGGAGCTCCTCTCCTCACCCCTCGGCCCTTCCCCACCGCGTTCCCCGCATCCCACCTTGCTCCATGCACGGCGGCAGCTCCGTGGGGACCTTTCCTGGTGATGGCAGCGGCCGGGGGGGGTCCCGAGCCCCGAGGCCACGGTGAGGGGCTGAGCAGCGGCTTCTCCGGGGCAGTGCTGGCAGGAGGGCTGGGACCGAGCTCCAGCAGGCATAAGTGCAGGCAGCGAGCAAAGAGGAGCCTCGTACGTGTGTATGTGCGTCCGTGCCCTCGTCTCCTTTTCTTTTGCCTCCTTTTCCCTTCCCCTTTCCCTCCTCCTTTTATATTTATTCCTTCCCCTCATTAAAGGAGGGGGGGGGGGGGGGGAACAGGCGATGACCGTGTTGGCACCAGCGCCTTGTCCCTCCCCTTCCCTCCTTTCCTTCCCTCCCTCCTGGCAGCAGGCAAACTCCAGCACAAGATGCTAGGAGAGGAGGATGCTCAACCCTGGCACGCTATTTAACCCAATGCAGCACAAGTGGAGGAGCAGCCGGCGCTGGATCCCAAGGACATGGCTGGAGAAGGGACCCCCCCCCTCCCTCCACTTTCACACAGCCGAGAATGCCCTTTGGATGCTGAATTCGAGCACTCGGCAGCTCCAGCTGGATGAGGAGGGGGCCATGGGCAGGGGTCTTTGTCATGGAAAATCCCTTTGGGAAGTAAATGGAGGCACCATCCAGGGGCTGGAGGGACCCAGCCCCGAAAAGGTGGGGGGAAAAGCCGGACCCGAGCTCCCGTGCCTCAGTTTACCCACCTGCAGCCGAGTCACGGGCACTTAACGCATCTTTAGGCTTGATGCCTTGCAGATCCCACTTGAATGGGTCCCCCCGGGGTGCGGAGTGGAGCTGAGGACCTTCCTTTAGGAGAAAGGTAGTGCCCATCGGCCAGCCGGTCCTGGCTCCTGCTGGGTGTGATGTGGAGCATCCTCTGGCTCCTGCCAGCTAATTGCAGGGTGAGTTTGCAGCAAACTGCAGCTCCTGAGTGGAATTCATCATTCCTCACCCCGGGAATTAATTACGGCAGCGAAGGCGGCCTCGTCCGCGGTGCAGTGCCGGGGAGGGTGGAGTGGGTGGTGGTGCTTGTTATATGCTCTGCCCTAAAGCCATGGCGATGTGCACTGGGATGGGGTACCCAGCTCTGCCCACCCCCCTCCCACCCCCCCCCCCCCCGAGCCCCATCCATGAGCTCACATCCTGCACCCGGTAGTTTTGTGGTGAAAGGCTCCGGGTTGGGAATCACAGAGCTCAGCAAGGAGCATCCCCATCCTAATTGGGAACAAATGTTCCAGCCTGGATGGGGTTTCTGCTTTCCAGCCCTCTCCTGGGCTCGTATCCAGAGCGGGAGCATCAGGTCATGGAGGGGATCCTGCCTCTCTGCTGTGCCCTGTGAGACCATTCCCCCCCCACACACACACTTCGCATCCTGCATCCAGCTCTGGGGCAGCAGCACAAGAAGAAGCATGGAGCTGCTGCGAGGGCCGGAGCATCCCTGCTCTGGAGCCAGGCTGAGAGAGCTGGGCTGGGGCAGCCTGGACAAGAGAAGGCTTCTTAAAGGGAGACCTGAGAGCAGCTCCAGTGCCTAAAGGGGCTGCAAGAAAGCTGGAGAGGGGCTTGGGACAAAGGATGCAGGGACAGGCCAAGGGGAATGGCTTTAACCTGCCAGAGGGGAGACTGAGATGGGATCTGAGGCAGAAGCTCTTCCCTGGGAGGGTGGTGGGACACTGGGATGGGTTGGATGGAGAAGGTTTGGATGCCCCATCCCTGGCAGTGTTCAAGGCCAGGTTGGACACAGGGGCTTGGAGCAAGCTGCTCCAGTGGAAGGGGT
>JBCJKH010055824.1:8905-25668 GCA_039877255.1 Loriculus beryllinus | reverse complement strand
CTGCTACCAGCGTTTTCGACATGCAGTTCTTTAAATTGAATTTATTTTAAAGTAAAAAATAAACATTAACCCATGGCTGAGACTGGAAAGAGCAAGGCTTGCTGCTTCGGGTAGTCCTTGTAAGTCTTATTTCACGTATTAGACTGCTCTGGGAAAACCAGAGCGCAGCTACAGGGCTACTTCCATCTTTCAACTCAGAAAAATTTCAGCTGAACCCTGGCACCTTAATGATTTTTTTAAGCAAAGAGTGCAAAGGCAGCTGCTTTTGTAGATGCTTATATACTATTGTAAAATTCCTCCATCCTCTTTGCCACTGTTTATGTCTCCATGAAACAAAAGACTCCTTAACAGCCATAAGTCTTGTCATTTCACGTGATATGGCATCCAGAAGCAGAGACAGGCTACAGATGCAGCACTGCAGTAATTTTTATCATGGTAGCACTAGGCAGAATAAGCAGAGCAATCCCCAGCAGATGTTACTTGAGATTTTCAACTGCCCAGGTGACAATGAGGCATTTTTTTAATGTTTTACTGTCCTCTTCTGGAAGAAACTCTTGGCTCAGACAAAAGTGACTTTCATCTTCAAACTCACCTCCTTTGAAAATGCCTGTGTCAAAAATTCCTCAGTAAAGTCAATGTTTTCAAGAAGTAGCGCATTAAAAAATATACAAGAAAAATATACAAGCAATAAGCTTAGGCAGCTTACCTCTGCCTGCTTTGAAACGTTTTGCTACCCAATAAGCACACTAAAGGTGGCTATGGTAGCTCCTAAACTACAGAAGTCAGCAGTAATATCTGGCTAACATATGGAGAAAGGTTGTTCTCTTTTTAAATGGTGAATATTGAATTCTTGCTGTGTCAGAGAATGTGAACATTTCTTTCCTCAAAGGTACACTTTACGTTTTGGTCTTTGCACACCCAGCTGGATATGTAACGGAGGATTGGCAGAAGTCCGCTACCACAGTAAGTTCAGGGGTCATTGCCACTGCACAGATTTTCAAGTTGAGGTGATGTTAAATGTCAAGCTATTTTCATGTGCTTACCTGAAATAAAACAGATGTGTTTTGAAATAAAGCCCCAAACCAGTCAGCTTGCTAGTTCTCTTTGGATGAAGTTGGACTGAACCGTAATAAATAATATTACAAGAAAGATGCCAGTGGTACTGAAGCAGTTTGAAGTACAAGGTGGTGTAAGGACAGACAAAAATAAGAAAGAGGAGCAACTGTTTCAAAGCATCAGCTGAGAAGAGTTATTCTTCAAGGTCAGCAAATATTTCAAGAAGATATCAGCCTTAGTTCATACCTGCTTTTGAGAATGATGGACTTCCAGCAAGCCCAAAAAGTCATTTCTCCAGCCAATAGGGAGCATAGAGCAGGCCAGTCTGTTGGTTCATAGGACCAACGGACCAGAGTAATCTGAGAGCATGGCTTTGACACATCAAAGGTGGTTATATAGTCTGCTTTTTCCACCATCCTCCAGTATTTTGTCAGTCTGGTGAGCCAGACTATAACATCAATATGCCAAACTGGTGTTATACTTAGCCCTGTAAATCACTACAAAATCATATATACTGTATGGATTTGAGATCCAGTTCAGCTAGGTTATGTATTTCATCACAAGTGTTACTGAAATAAACTTACAACAGCACTAGAATACCGAAGTGAGAATAAAAAGGATTTGAAAGTAACTTTCAGCAGGCACTTCTCAATAACTTAACACAGGCTGAGAGTGCTAATTTATAAAAACAATATTTGCCCTAGATACCGACCAGATATTTGACTAGCTACTGACTGGTTAAAATCAGTCATGTTTGATTAGACTTGAATAATAGTTTCAAGACCATCTTGATGCTTCTGTTGTCTTTATGAATAATGTGCAACATATTGCACAGGATTTCCTAGCTAAATAAAGAGCTATTTTAATGATCCACTCATCCATCAGAATATGAAAATCTCAAATTATTGCTCAAGAAGTCCTCTGGATCTCTACAGCCCCAGTTTTAGTAAAGGCTTCCTTTTTTGCTATGGGAACCCATCCTACCTGCCTGTAAACCTCCGTCCTAATAGGCCATCCATCAGAGCAAGGATGGCTGTGTATATTTCTTCTTTCCAGATATAATTCCTGTGCAGCAAGAGCAGTTAATTGGCAAACGTAGTATTTTCTAGCTGGTTTTGCTATTCTTTTTCTCCTTCCTAAACATTTATTCAGACCCACAGCCCTTATATATCTCCATCAGGCTATAATCACTCCAAAATATTCTTTCCCGTATCTAGGCTACTCTCCAACTGAGGCAAACAAACTACCACAGCTATTTACAATGGCCACCAGGAAGCAACAACAAAAAACCCTAGTGAAACCCTTAATTAGTTCTGTGAGTCCAACCAAATTCCCTTCTCTCTTCTAAAAGAGCCTGAGCTTTTTCAGCCAAGTGGGAGAATTCTTTTCCCATAAACATTATGAAAATTATTTAGAATATTTATGTTCAGAAACATATTTTAACTATGCCAAGGACGTCCAGCGTACTTATGCAGTGGCTTAGTTGTTTTGGAAATCAATACGCATCAGCATGTAATAGATAAGACACAATACAGTCATGTCTAAATGTTCAGAATTCTCTTTTGCTCTTAATATATGCTTAATAAGAGACAATAACCTCACCAAATACATAAAAAAAAAGCCCAATGTAAATACATAAAAACTGAAGTCTCGTTTAAAAATTTAAGTACAAAGGCAGAGAGGTTTGGGTCTTGGACTTGCTAAACACCAATCCAGTGTTAGATAAAGAAACAGGATGTGAGATTTTTTGATTCTACTTCTTCTGTGCTAATTTAAAGGCCACTTTTTCATCTTTTCCCCTTCAAATTTTACCATATTTGAGGCTGTGTAAAGAAAACACCTACTGTTACTAGAATATACTATGAATTTAACCTGTGGAAGAGCGTGTCAAAGAAGGCTTCCTTTAAAAAAGAATTAAAAAATTGCACAAAATATGTTTCTTTTAAGACCATTATTTCTGTACCAAAAAGTGTTTGGAACAAAGAATTAGCTACTGATAGCTAGCTACTATGCACCAGCAACAAGTAATCAGTTGGTAAAAGTCACAGATAAAAAAATCAGATCCTCCAAATTAGATGTTCAACATACTTAAACCGAGATCAGCAAATATAAGGAATAAATGGCAGCATTCCAAAAAAAAAAAAGCAAGCTGCCAACCAACATTCATGGCTAGGATAAAAAGCATAAATGAAAAAGAGACTCCTGGAGCAAACCTAGTGGCAGCAAATGCAAGTATAAAGGCAGAAATCAAAAATGTAAAGAACTACTTCCCTTGATTGCACTGCATCTGAGCAGCAAATTAAATTTGCTTTAATTCTACCACTCTAAGACACGGTATTTGTCCTCCAAAGGGTCTGAGGATTTCTGCCAACTCCCTGGGATACACAAATTGCCTTAAGGGAAGAGGAGGGGTTAACAAGGCCTTTGAAGGAGAAATGGTCATTGCAATTAAAAGTTTTTCCCATGATGAGCCTGGGCTTTATGTGGGAACCCAAAGGGATGTCCCACCCATGGCCTCACATACCCTGTGGGTAATATCAGAGAAAAGCTCACGAAGCAAATCAGGAGAGAATTGTTATGGATAGAGGAATCTCTGGAAACAGCACACTCCAGGCCCCATACAGGGTGACCATGCTGAGGGCATACTCAAAAAGATTAAGGTTCACAGGCATTATTCTGTCAAACAGGTCATTTTTCAGCTGACTTAAATGAAGACTTAGCAAGGCCCCTAATTGGTCCAATAAAGAGAAGGCACAAACTTCAGTTCTGTTTCATATCAGATGAACCATGGATTATTCTCAGAGGAGAGTTAACATGGTTCCTATCAGTAATTCTGTGGTTTCTACTTAAATGAGAAGTCGCTTTTTTAGAACCAAGTCATTGTGTTCCTAATCCTGTTCTTGATTGTCCTTGCTGGCTTTTGACTAATTGTTCCCTTTGTGAAAAATTAGTTTTTTGTCATAAAAGGTGCTGTATTCTGTAATTAAGAACACACACCCAAACAGGGAAAAGGAAACGATACAAAACAACTCTATTGTGGGGAAAAAATAATAAAATTGTCTTAGCTCATAATACTATAAATGCAGTCTTTCTCCCACTTCATAGTCAAGTAGGAAATAACAATGAATTACAAGTTTTTCTAAGACGCAACATCTGTTTTGTATATATAATCCGTAAAATGCTTCCAAATGCATTTAAATGAGTTTTCAATCTTCTACAAATTTGAGTCTTCCATAAATCCCATTTCTTAATCTGTATGCAATCTTCTTGTAATGGACTGATCTCAGTAAGAATTTCCATTCTTCTTAGGCTTGGGGCAGAAAGAGGTAAAAGAAGGCAGGCAGAAAGTGGAAATTACACAATAGAGAAGAAAATTAGTTTATATGTTCTCCATTTTTTTATTTAAAAAAAATAAAGATTGGTGGATGCATGATGATTTTTAATGAATTTATATGGCTTTCCCAAGAGATTCAGTCGTTGTTCTAGTGCCTCATAGCAACTTTTCAGTATCTGAAGGGGGCCTAAATAGATGCCGAAGAGGGACTCTTCATTAGGGACTGTAGTGATAGGACAAGGGGTAATGGGTTTAAACATATACAGGGGAAGTTCAGGTTAGGGATAAGGAAGAAGGTCTTTACTGTGAGGGTGGTTAGGCACTGAAACAGGTTGCCCAAAGAATGTGACAAATGTTCCATCCCTGGCAGTGTTCAAGGCTGGACAGAGACTTGGGCGACATGGTTTAGTGCAAGATGTCCCTGCCCATGGCAGGGGGGTCGAAAATAGATGATCTTGAGGTCCTTTGCAACCCTAACTATTCTATAATTCTGTGATTTTATGCAAAAGTTTCCCTCCCTCCTAGAAGATAGTAATCAAAAACCCAACCAGCCACGCTGGTTCGTGACATCTGAAGCAACCAGCACTGGATCTAATAACAGTGGATCCTGACCACTATTTCTTTTAGTTTTGCATTTTTTGGCATTTCAACTTTAGGAGTGATTTTATTTAAATGCAAACTACTACTTGATGCAAACCTACACCATTTGAATGGTGGAATTTCACATCAAATTTTTAAAAGGAAGGCACAATGAGAAAATATTTCAAGATCAGAATCTATTTAGCTATTTATCTCAGAATCTGTATGCCTCTAAGCAGGTTGGGTTTTTGTCTCTGAATAAGGTTAAACAATATGCTATCATTAAAAAAATTGGGAAATGCGTTATTAAAACACCTGTTATTTGAATTAGACACAAATAAGCTTTCAGTTATTGATTTATATTAATGATTTCATAATTGTCTTCACAAATGCAATGATAACTACAGGTTTTTCAAATATGGAACACTGTTCAGATTTGGAAGGAGGAGAAGTTCATGGCATTAGCATACTAACAATATTAGAAAAGAAAAAAAATCACACCACCCCAGTGCCCATATTCTAAGTCTCTTCTTTTCCCTACTAACCACATAAAGTACAGGTCTTTGGAGACTAGGAGCAGATATGAGCCGGATCGCATGCACCCAGAAGCAGAGCACTGACTTGAATCTCAGACTTCATTCTCAACTTAATTTTTTGGAATTTCCATGGGAGAAATGACTGATGGATACATGCTGATGTATGTCTCAGCTCTATCCTTTCCAATACCTGAGGCACAGTCCAGAAAAAACCCTTGTAGATACTGGCAGTATAGTTAGAAACAGGCTAAGGCTGCATTCCTCACTAACAGAAGGCCTCTGTAGGTATATTGAGGGAAGGATGGCAGTGTTTGCATTTATGGAAGATGCCTCTACTGAGAGCCAATTATGTCTTCCACAAAAAGAAAAGTGAACCTCAGGTATTTGCATTGTCAGTCAGTTTTAGGTATTCATTCAGTCCCACCAGCTCAGCTATGAAAAACCTGTAGCTAAAATAATTTCTTTAAAATAAAAAGATTAAAGTCTTAGAATGTGGCTCTAACTCCTCTGCATCATAACAATCAGTAAGGAATAGTTATAGTATTGGCAGCATTTTTTAGATTTTCCTTCAGTACAATTACAGAAGCTGTATAAAATCATAGCCATCACTTTGGAAAGCTTTTGATTTCATGCATGAGAACATGGTGGTCAGTTTTCTCTAAATGTGTAGCAATATCAAAAGCTGAATTTCTAGCACTGCAGTTTAAGCATTATTTCTCTACAAAAATTCTGCTGTGATAATTAATTGTCTCTATTCAGGGACTGCACAGCAAGAATTTTATGCAGCTTGCTTTCACCTTAGGTCTTTTGCCAAACAGTAAAGACCACATACCAAAATATTCATGGGACGCCTTTAATGTCGGTGCAATTGTCTCTTGCATTGCAGTCTTGCATCTTGATGGAAGACACATGAAGCAATCACAATTTTCTATAACTTTCTTATCCTCAGCATGAGTTGAAGCCTCGTAGCATTTGTGAATTTCAAAGTAAGCCCTGAAAAATGGGTAACACATGCATTTTGGTGTCACATCCTACTCATTTCTTTCAGACACATACCTTTTTGTCAGGCTAGTTGTTGCTTTCCACTAAAAAAGTCTACTCTTGCTAAGATCATAAAAATTACACATCAACAAGAATATCTTTCAAGCTGACTGATCAGAAAATAGGAACAAATTTTGTGGGTCTGGCAAAAATATTATTTTGAATCATTAAAAAGCAGCCTTATGAAATTTGCACAGAATATAATTTTTGAGCATTTGAAATTTGCTGTTCACATTCTGGGATTTTTCAGCAAACTGCAGCTTTTTCATGGTCAAGCCTCTGTGTAAAACGGCTAAATCTAAAGATTTTTTTCATTTTCATCCTTTAAATTAAAAAAAAAATAAAAAATGAAACAGTAGCTACATTTCTTCATTAGAAAGTTAACTAATTCAAACTCATGCAAGGCCAGGCTGGATGTGGTTCTGGACAACCTGATCTAGTTGAATATGTCCCTGCTCATTGCAGGGGGTTGGATTAGATGACTTTTGAAGGTCTCTTCCAACCCAAATGATTTTATGATTTTATGATTCTATGATTAAAACACTCTAGAGAGTCTTCAGCTTGATTCTTTATGTCTGCAATAGCTTTTAATGTAAATGCACCTTTTAAACCACTCAATTGTCAGTGGTACAGATACAAGAGCGAGACAAAACTGGCTCTCTATAAAGTTTATTGATTCAGGCTCTGCACCAGCCTAACTAGTCTAAATAGCGCTTCATGGCTTTGAGTTCAGAGTTTATACTTCTCTCTTTTAGATGATGGCCTGAATTTGCTTGCCATTGCCTAAAAAAGCCATGTAAATCCAATTTGTGGTGTCCTGCAGAACTCTATGTACTCTAGGAGGATGCACTGGTGTGATACTGATCTTTCAGAAAATATAGGATGTAGACAGGGACTGGGAGATCTCAATGTGTGAAATGAAATCTAAGGAAATGGAAAATGCTCCATTAAGTTCACTTTGCAACAACATCTCCCATATTAATGTCACTTCAGCTGTCTAGTTCTTCCATACAGACTCTTGAGCCATCAGGATGGCTGTTATTTGCTTCCCAGCACTTCAACATAACCTGTTTTCCTACCTCATCCAGTAATTTTTAATCTAGAAAAGCCCAAGTCCAATGAAAGGCAGCAAATTCTCTGCCCACATCAGGGTTTAATGCAGCTTTGGCTGCCCAGCAGCCTCTCATTCACGTCAATAACTGAGGCTGTTGTTCAACAAGTAGCCTGTGTAATGCTCTGAGGCTCTGCAACTCCCACTCATTCAATTTCCTTGTAGGAAGGAAAGCCAGAAAAAACATTTCAGCTAGAAAAAAAATTTCAGCTAGAAAAAAAAGGAATTTTCAGCTCAAAGATTTACAAAATCCAAGTGCTTCAGGAGTACTTGTTTTCTTTTCTTACTCTGTGCTGATAATTGAGTATCTGATTCCTTTTTTCCAGAAGTTGTTGGCTGCCTCATCCTTGGAAGTGTTCAAGGTCAAGTTGGATGGGGCTTTGGGCAACCTGGTCTAGTGGAAAGTATCCCTTCTCATGATAGGGGGGCTGGAATTAGATTATTTTTAATGTTCTTTCCAACCCAAACTATTCTGTGTTTCTAGGATAAGAAGTCATAGCCCATGTCACATGCACTGACACAGTGATATTGTTTTCAGCCACTTCATTTTATTGAAGTCAATACATTCTTTAATCAACCTGGTCAGCTTGAATCCACGAATCCTACAAAGGAATCTGAAAAATGGCATAAGAGTTGTGCAAATTCCAGTATTTTGTGATTTCTAACGCAAACTTCCTCCTCCTGGTGTAAGAAATGTCTCTGTTCCTCCCAGGCAATCCCAGTACCAGCTGTGATCCTTAGGCATGGGTAGCTGTAGAGAGTGTTGTAAAGACAGGTGGGTGATTTCACCTGGCTTTTCACCTCAGTGTCCAGGGAAAGTGGGCAGGCTTCCAGAGAAGTGATTTCTTCTACAAAAAAAACAGGGCTCCTTGTATCACCTCTTATGCTGTGATTTCACGTTCAACACAACAGGTTTAGGGGAATGGCAATTGTCCTGGTATATTTTTCAAGAAAGAAAGGAATCTGAACAAGTGTTTCATGCATCCTTTCCCCCACATCTATCTGTATACTAAAGCTAATTTTCAGTGATTCTTGGAATATTGGGAAAGTTCCAGACGACTGAAAGGAAAAAATTATGCCGTGGCAATATTTAGGTTTAACGGACCTGGGTCCACAATAAGGCTATCAGCAGGAGTGCAGTCCACGGTAAAATGAAACAGGAGAAGAGAGAGAACTTGATTAATGTGGTATTAAAGGAGAGTAATGCAATTAACGCCAATTGCCCTGGATTTATGGAAAACAGACTTTGTCAGTGTGAACTTCCTATCTTTTTTGATGAGGTTACAAATCAGATTCATAAAAGTAATAGTGATAATATAATATACTTAGATTTCTGTAAGGCATTTGACTTAATACCACATAATATTTTGATCAGGAAACTAAAATGATGTAAAATCAATACAGCAGGCACAACACTAAATTAATTAAGAGCTGACTAACTGATAGGTTTCAAAATGCAATTGTAAAGAGGTACTCACTACTATACGAATGTGTTTTGATGGAGTCCTGCATAGATTGTGTTTGGACCTTTCAGGAACCTGGCTCAGAAAAAAAAAAAAAAGAAAATAACCAAAAATCATTGATAATTGAATTTGTAGATGACATCAAGATTGGTGGTCTGAGAAATAATGAAGAGGAAAGGTCAGAGACAGAGCAGCCTGTATCTCATAGTAAACTAGATAGAAGCAAAGGATATATGCTCTAGTATAGCATAAGCATAATGATCTAGAAACAAAGACAATAAGCTTTATAGATTTACACTGGTTTTACAGTGCTCCTTTCCAAGTCTTAAATTTCATTTTCTTTTTTTTGAATTGTATGGTCTAAGCCTGACACTACATAAGTGAGAAGCATGACTTGTGGAGGCATCAGCTAACAGTAATACTTTTACATGACTTAATGCTGTCTAAATATAATTTGATATTTTTGCAAACCTGTGTAACTTCTAACTGCCTTGGGAGGGAAGAAACCCTTCCCATGCAAACCCATGTTTGTCCAGAAGTAGGTGTCAACCTTCAAATAACTTTATGATGGAGCTGTCAACTCTGAATCTACATAATAGAAAAAAAAAATCTGTAAGATGACACAGTCCTTAGCCAGCTATGGGTTTTTCTGGAAAAAGAAAAGGGTTCAGTTAAAAAGCTGAGGGACAGCTGAGAGCTTGAGCAGCAGCAGCACTGCAACTCAGTTTTGTTTAAACTCACTTGCAGAATACAATTTAGAAATTATCTGGACAAGCTGGGTCTTTATCCTTATTTTTTTCCCTCTTCCTCTCCAAACAAAAGTATTATGTGGCTCTGTTTCATAGAATATGTGGTCACGTAATATTAGTGAATGCACTTGTTGCAATATAACTAAAACATTAACAATAAAGGAGCACAGCAACTGCCTTCCTGAGTCAGACTACATTTTTATCTAAGCAGACGAAAGGGTTACAACTGAATTACCATAATCCCATCCCTATTTTGTCCTTCATAAGTACATCTAAATGCTGCCATAAGGTTAGTAGGACCTCACATTGATGTAGTACATTTTTAATTTTTTAAGGAGTTTTAGGGGGTTTTTTACACTGGAAATTACTCATCCTCTGCAGTAGGGGTCTTTTAATAAAAGGTCAGATACCCTGCTACAAGAGGTAGTCCAGGTGCATATTTCTGTTACTATTATCAGGATAGAGAAGACATTTTCAACTGTTACCTAGCCTGCCGTTCTCCTGTGCCTGCAGAATGTAGGATGGAGTGTGGAATGGGAAGATGAAGATCTTGGCAGCTAAGTACCTTGAAGATGAGATGCTGGAAACTCACAAGGCACAGATATATATTTGGATTTTAGGAGGCACACATTCACTATGTATTTCTGCAGCAAGATTCCATGTGTTAGTATTTCAGCACTTTCCAGGGTTTCTCAGTCAAGTCCTTTATTAAAGAAATTGTCCAAACATTACAATTTCAGGCAGCCACCTAATTCAAGAAAACAACATTGTATGAGATTACATTTGGTTCATATTTTTCAAAGGTGTCCACAAGTGTCAGAAGCTTTTTCAAAGGGGCAGAGATTCCTGAACACAGTTAGTGAAGATACAACTCTGTGAAAGAAGAAAGTACAGGCATTTTTTTGGGATATAGTTGAATGGTAGTCCTAGAACATCTTGGAAATAAGCCTTCCTAGTCTTAAAAATTGGTAACTTCTGCCGCCTTCTCGTCTGAAAGAGCTTTCAATTCACAGTGGGACAAAGTGCTTAACAGCCTGAAAAACTGAAACATAAATGTTCAAACAAATCTGCTGGTTTTGTCCACCAGGCTTTCTCTGTCAAGTCTGAAAAAGTGTTTTCCTTTGAGATCATCTATTGCTGTTTTGATTAATAGATACTTTCACACATAACTCAGTATTAACCTCTCCTTCATCTTAAAATGAGTATATTCCTTGTAAATATGCAATTGAAACTGCTTATGAATTTTCCAGCAGCGCCATTACAGATATTTTATTTGCCTAAGGGTATAGTTTAAACTTGCTTTGTGATGAAGAAACTATTCACATAACTACATTCTTACATGCTACATAATAATATTTTAAAGAAGCTAGAAAAATTTATTTTAAAGCCAGATTCCAGAGACTTTTAGACTCAAGTTAATAGCAAGAGCCTTATATTTCTCTTCTCCATATAAAAAGAAAACAGCAATCAAGCCTTAAAGAACAAACATGTTGAATATTCATGGAGGAAATGGAGACTCTTACAATCCCAAGGGGCAAAACCTACTCACACACCCTCTGTTGAAAGCTCAGTCTACTGGGAACCCAGCCTTTGCACATGTAGCACTTGCAAGCCTCTGGAGTCTGAGCTGTGTCTAGATGTCCTTAAATCCCTTTAGCATATTCTCAAAGAGAACGTCCTCTGTCTTGCGAATGTCCTGAGACCAAGAACTCAAAATGCCGTTGCATGCATGTCCCAAGGCAAAGTACCAACTTCTCAGATTCCTCTTGCATGCCAGAAAAAGGAGCCTTCCATCCTTGCGTGTTATCCCTTTAGTAGACATGTATGCATGCATGCAGAAGCTTTGCAAGGAATTGAAACACATCTCCTTTCACTTAAAGGACAAATTATAAATTGTTACTGAAGGCATTCTGCCAAGGGTAGGATCCCACCCACTTGGCCCACAGCAGCTCACACAGACATGATCTGTCTCTGGAAATCTCTACAAACAGCTTCCTTTCCGCGTGACTGCAGAGGGATCCAAAGTATCTCTGTTAGAGCTGCTTCAGTAGAACCAGAAAGCCAAGCACCTAAGTCAGGTGGGCTGAATCTACCCCTATTAAGTGAAAAATGTGCCCTTCTGTTTTATTTCCTTCTTCCCTCCAGGTCTGTTCATATTCAGTTTCTCTGCCACTCCACTGAGTTCCTGGAGCAAAAATCTCTTCTTCAACCTGTTAAAAATGGTCTGTTACCCTCTTTTATAACCACCTTGTTCCTCTGCCACATGACATTTTTTGTACCCTGATCTGTAAAAAAACAGACCCTAGGTAGGTGACTTTGTTGCTTAAGTGACATGGTGTCTACTGTACCAAATCTGAGTTCAGGAGCTAGCTCATTTTTTAAAGCAATTATGCTTCAGTGATCCAGGAACCACAACCATTCCTCTGCTGTCTGTGCTTCCATGATTTGAAGAATCAGGCTGACATGCAAGCAAGAAAGGATAAAAACCAACCTAACCAGAATAGAGCTGGCAGCTTCCTAACAGCATAGATAGGGCACTCACAAGTTGTTCCCCACTCTCCACAACCTCCTTCTAAAAAAAAAAATTAAAAAACCCTCACACCCACAATTCACTTAGATGTATTTAGACATGGAAATTTAAAGTCATGGAGCTGTTTTCTTCTCTCTTTTTACTCTCCATGATCTGTAGGTGTTTTATTGGCTTAGTAAAGGCAAACAGTGCTCTCATCTGTGCAGTGTCTGAGCGCTGGCGCAGCACCACTCAAACCAACATCCCTATGGCCAAAGAATACCATAGTAAAGTGTCTTCATAATAGTCCCTCAGAACTTCTTCACAGCTTCTCTCAGACTCTTAGGAATGCAACTGCTATGGTACAGAGGAACGGAAAACTCCTCAAACTACCTACTGGAAAGATTAAGCTACCAACCAGCTTCCATGGTTGTATGTGCCACCACTCACCTAACCTCCACATCTTTAACAGTACAGCTCTTTCATGGTGAAGAGGGCTGTATGTGGATAAAGATACACAAGAAGATAAATTTATAAACAAAACCAGAAAAGGTAGGAATAAAGCAGATATCTAGAAGAACCATGCATAAAGCTGGTAAAAGAGTGTAATAAGTGTATGAGCAAAATGTTACGGAGATACTGCTTTGATAGGGAAGTCACAATACACAGAGGGTGACTAGAGTGCTGTTATATAAATTAGTTGCATTTACTTGTTTCCAAACACAGACTGCTATTTTAATCACATTTTTTAACACAGTGCTTATGCAGAAGCTTTCTAACTTCAAGCCTGTCCAAAGTTATTTTTATAGTCTACTTAGAAATTTGTAAAAATAGAGCATTTCTAATACAAAACCAGTGGCTAAACTTTAATAACTGCTACAGTATTCTGGTGTTGTCTGAGTAAATTATATGCTGTGATGTCTTCACGAAGAAAAATAAGAAAGAGGAGAAACTACATCCCAATTGACCAAAGTATGGCACAGCTAGAAAGCCCAGCTTGAAGTTCTTCAGGACTATTTGTGTACATAGCGGAATGCCAAAAGTTTTATTTATCATGTCTTTCTGCAACATCAGCAGGGTTTTTTCTACACAATATTAATCTGTGCCAGTTAAGAAAAAAATTAGCCTTAACTACTTAGATCGTTATAAAAATCCGTTGGTTTTGTTCACCACAGCCAACCTTCAGGAATATAAATAACAGTTTGTCCTGCAATCAGAAGTAAGAATGCGTCTAACAGCTGATAGATCAAAGTTGGGATTTTGATGTTATTGCTGGTATTGTTCAGAGAAACTGGAAGTTTAATGAACTGAATCAAGTACCATTTGCCTTTATCTCTCCAACATAAATTCTCCATTTTTACTTTTTTTTTTTTTTAATGAGGCTGCTGTAATAAAATACAGATTTTCCTTTTACAGAGCAGTAACTAAACATTTTATGACTTACACAGATTCCATCAGCATTTCTAATGACAGCAGAAATATTTCTGGAACAAGACAGGTTTCCCAGGAGGCTTGCATCATGAGAAGAGAAACTTTCCTGCTGAAGAGCAAGCAAATAAATGTGCCTTTTAAAATACTATTATTCCCATCAGAATGAATTTGAGGCCAACATGTGAAAACTGCTGAATATTAGGTGAACTTCCAAGCACATGTTGTTCACATGAGCACAGCTATAATGACACTTGCTAGACATAGGCTTAGAATGAACAAGACAAGTATTATATGTAAATGAGTTGCTTATATTTGTTGTAGGAACACTAAGAATCAGCACTGTATTAAAGAAAAGAAACAAACCAGCAAAACAAAACCAAACAACAAACTACAGCTTCTCAGACTATTAAAAGGATAAATAATACTCTGCCTCTAACAAGCTGCTATCATTTTCTGCCTCAAACCATGAGTCTGAATTATTTGACCGAAGACATTAAATTATCCCCATGGTGCTGTGATTAAAAAAAAAAAAAAACAAAACCCTCTCAGTTCTGTCTTAATTGCTTGTTAAATATCAGTTCTTTGGATAACATTGTCTGAAAACAAAGCTCCTACAATGATTATTCTATGAAGCCTCCAAGATGTTCCAAATCAGGTTTTCTAGTATTTGGACTACTATAATGTTGAAGAACATAGAGCCAAGTCAGAGAGGATGGTTATGTGACTTTCCAGCCCAGCAGAAAGAAAGAAAACCACGTCTGTAAATTATGGTGTACTCTATGAAGCAGCACAGAGAGGGTAGGGATACAAAGGTTTTATGAATTTAAGCACATTTCTACTTACATCACTTGTCCAGTCCAATACATCAAAATGCTTGAGGTACAAAGTGAAATGAGGAATTATTTCTATTTAAAAATGACAAACTCCACAAACACATGAAGTATTGGGTCTCTTTTACTCTTTTTTTTTTTTTTAAATAAAAGGCAGGTTTTACAGGAAAGGGCTGCAAAGTAAGGGTCAGTCTCAGGCATGGAAACTAACAGAAAAGGCAGAAATTGCTATTAGTTTCATGACACATATCCCTGCCTCATTAAGCCCTTCCAGTTCATGTGTTTGTGAATAAGACTCCTATATATGCAAAAGCAATCTCAAAAAGGGGTGAAGAACAAGGTGATAAAATTTACTGCGCTCTGCTCCAGTCTAACATGCTCCAGTCTGATGGTGGTATATGGAAGCACATTGTCAGGCTTGTCTTCTCATCTTTTGCAGGGTGCTTTCTTTTTGTAACCACATCCTGAGAAATTTAATTGTAGAGGCACAGGCCAACTAAAACCTCTCTCCAACTGTAACACTTAGGATCTACTGAGGCTGGAGCAGCGAGAGACCAAAGGATAGCCTGCCAAATCGGAAAGAGCTCTGCAGGTGATGGGGTGGGAAAGGAAAGTGGAGACATGCCAAAAGAGGACAAGAGGATAGGCTGCACGGATATTACACACGCATATTCATGGCCATGGCGCATCACATACTTGGCAAAGAGGAGATAATGGAACCAACACAAAAGAATAACACAGAGAAAAGGCAGACAAGGGACTGTGCTGCGACTTTTCCAATGTGGTCCTGTGTACTGAGTGCATCTAAGCTGCATTTGCAGGCTGTGTGCATGTTCCCCACCTTGAGCACACTTTAGCTCTGGTGAAGGTGAAATGAATTTCATCTTTATAACAGGATTTTTTGCTTTGGCCCTAGACAAAAAAGCTCAGTTTAAGCATAAAGCTGTAAGCTGGAGTTCTTCCACACTCCCTACTGCCACCTGGTCTCAATTGCAAACCTGACAGCATGTCTCTAATCACACATATCATTTTAGAAACGCCATATTTCTTGGTGAAGCTAGTGTAGGCAGGTAGGCAATCAAGTGTTCCAGCAGACTGGGCAATGCTCTCTACTGCTATAAATACTCTTTCAGCAATCCAGGTAAATTACATGTACATTTAGGCTTAAATCAAGATTGAAGCTGTAGAGATCAAAGCTTTATCTTTAGTATTTGCAAAGATCTCAATAGTGTTGGATTTGGTTTGAATCTCTTTTATCTGCTAATAGAAACTTAACAATGCCTACGTTTAACTAAAGTCAAACTGAGTGAGTGCCTCTGAGATTGTCCCAGCCTACAATGCTAAGGTTGTGCAGTGTTTCAATAGTCAGATCCTTTACTATAATTGACTGAGGATGAATGAGTGTTCTGAAGATTTTCCTGTCCCTTCAGGGCTTTTCAGTAAATCTTTTATTTAAGTTAGGTGGAATAGTAGATTCTCCTATGAACCAGCATGGTGCCCAGTTTGAATTTTTCACAGATCTACTTTGAGAACAATACTAACTATACTGTAGAATTAAACCTAGGTCCAACCTTTTAATTCCACAGATGTCCCTAGAGATACAAGATGAGATATATATAGAAAATTAATACCTCCCACATTCATATATAGCAGCTGCCCTTCTAGCTTGATGGGCCAGAGGAGGCAGCAGCCATTCATCTATAAGTAGAGTCATATCAATGCAACTGACTTTCACTTAGACAACTGTATCTCTTATGTCTCTTTTGGTTCCTACTTTTGATCTTTCCCAGATGCAGTATCTTGGTCTAATACACCAAAACCCCTCAAATCTGTTTACAGGCATTTTCATGAGGAGTAATTGTGTCTGAACACCAGCAGCTGCTGCAACTTCTTATATATGTAAATAAGTGCACATTCTTCTCAAGCCTATCTTTAGATTTTTATTTTTTTTTTAGGTAAGCTTCAGGACAAGGGATAACGGGTTAAAACTTAAACAGGGGAGGTTTAGATTGGATATTATGAAGAAATTCTTTACAGTTAGGGTGGTGAGGCACTGGAATGAGTTGCCCAGGGAGGTTGTGAATGCTCCGTCCCTGGCGGTGTTCAAGGCCAGGTTGGACAGAG
>JBCJKH010055821.1:14665-35523 GCA_039877255.1 Loriculus beryllinus | reverse complement strand
TCTGTAAATGTGGACTGACTTTCTGAGGAGGGTACAAAAAATTACTGCTTGGTAGAGCTGAGAATAAATGGTGTTGTAAAGGTAAATTCAAGTTTTAAAGGTGTCCACCTGGTTCTGGGGTTTCACCTGGTAAGCAAGCCTTTGCTGTTGACATACATAGAACAGCCTTGAAGTTTCTTAACACTATGGTATTTGTGAATAGCTCATAAGAGTCATTCTGGAGACTAGAGAATGATAGCAGCAAAGGGATATTTAATTATGTGCTTTGTGATGTACTCTCTACTGAAGACTGGAGTTAGTGGTTTTAAGGTAGTTCTGTATTAACTGGAAAATCTTCAAGCAATTTTGAAATCAGATGATTTTAAAATCAGATTGGTATCTCTATTACACTAGTAATAAATCAATGAAGCATACTTTTTATTTTTTATAGTGAGTTTTCTTTAAATTAATGCACTGTGTCTGGCTGGGATAGGCTTAATTTTCTTCATAGCATCCAGTAGGGTGCTGCGGTTTAGATCTGTGACTATAACAGCATTGATAGCACACCAATACTGCAGCTATAGCATATTTTTAGAGCACCAAGACCTCAATTTCTCACTCTGCCCCTGCTGAGAATGAGCTATGGGTGAGCAATAAGCTGGGAATAAACACATCTGGGACAGTTGACCTGAAATGACCAGAGGATTCCCATGCCATGTGACATCACGCTCAGCTATACTGGTGGGTAGTTTTTCCAACGCAGTTGTTTCTCAGAGACTGGTTGTGGGAAGGTCTGCTAAAGTTTCTACCTCTTTCTCAGCTTTAATTTTTTAAAATGTGTATAAATATATTTATTATTTCTGTAGGGTGAAATTAAGATTTTGTTGGAACTGAGTCAATTTCTTAAGTGCTGGAGGCTCACTGGCAAAATTTCTTTCAGCATATATATATATTTCCTGAATTGTGTGACCTGTAAATACTTTTTAAGGAGGCCCTTTAGGATCAAACTTAGATATTTCTTTGCCTGTGTTACCAGTATTTACTAGGAAGGAAAATACTAAGAACAATTACGATTTTATAAATGTCAATACAAATTACGTTCTCTATCAGAAGACATGGTATTTCCATTTCTATGTTAAAGACAAGTAAAGACAAGAGACAGCATGAAGCACAGTGAAGATGGGGCTGGAAAAGGGTATTGTTAAAGTGAACTTCAGTGTAATTCTCAGGTATTAAAAGTAGTTTATAAATACACTTTCCAAAAATCCATTATATACAGAAAAGGAAATTTTGTAGAGAATTCCTTCACAACCCATAGATTGCACCAATATTTTCCCACAACTGCACCAGCATTCTTTTTTAATCAGTTCAATTAGAAATATGAACTCCGGTGACTAGAACTGTAATCTAGATTGACAGAGGAATTAAAATACGGTGCTGCTTGGAGCAGTTTGTTCAATACTGTGTTCCCAGGCCGGTAGTTTAAGAGAATCAGGCAGCAGGGAATGAGAGAGATTTGTCTTTCAGAATCAATCTTGCTTTCTGAGCTTTCCTCAGTTTAGTTCAAGTGACTTAGCTTCTGAGGAAGGCAGTACATCAGAAGTAGATCAGGAAGATATAGAGTGAGCTGCTTTCAGTCTACCATTATTGCATTTTGTCCTGTCCTTCATATATACAGTATCTACTCAGTGACATTCTGGGACTTGGAAAACTGGAAAAATGCTATGCTAGACTAAACCCTAGGATTTTTAACATGGGTAATTGGTTCATTTATTAGTAATGTTGAATTTAATGTTTGCACTGAAAATATTGCTCATCTGTTAGAACGTATTTCAGAGGTAGTGAGGCTCAAAAATGCAGTTTGACATCCTGTGAAAATCTGACATATAAAAAAATGTGTAAGCTAACAAAGTCTGAACTGGTGTCAGAAATGTGGAAGGTTTCTGCTATCTTTTAATTCAGTAGGAATAGTTCATTGGCTACTTCATGCCTGTCACCTTTGGCAATCATTTGGAAAGTGCAGTCAAGATTTTTGGACATTTTTATAAGGTCTGATAAAAACTGTTTCAGTCTTTTCAGTCATGTTTTGACAAATTCTTGACTCTAATACTTGCATACTACAATTAGGCAAGGAGACAGAGCATTTCTTTCTGATACACTATATAATTGTTTTATGAATTGTCTTAAGTACATTCAGCAAATAGAGTAAGATCTTTGGGGAAATAGTCTAGCCAGGGGTATAGGCAGGCAAATGTCATCAGAAGAAGGTTCAGGGAAATACAGGCCAGTCATTTCAGTCCTAGGAGGATTTTGGAGCAATTCTTCTGGAAGTGTGTCTGGCACATGAAAGAAAGAAGGAGTTTGGCAACACTCAGCATGGAGTCACCAAGGGCATCCACTACCTAATGAACCTGACAGTTTTCTATGATGAAATGACATACTCAGTGAATAAGGGGAGAACACGGGATTTTAATTTTAGAATTTGAAGATGTTACAGATTTAAAAAAAAAACAAACCCAAAACAACACTCTGTACACTTCGCCTAAATTTTAATAAAACACTGTTAAACTCTTGATCAAGTGATCATCATTATTAGAACTTAAAAAGAAATAATCTGTTTTCTTTTCCAAAAAATTACCTATCATCTACAAGTTCAGATTTAGCTTCTGTTTACCTAAAATTTGGAAAATATTCCAACAAAACGACACAACACACATTTGCTGTAATATTCTACTTTTGATTTGTTTATGCAACATTTTTAACTTGCTAACAGTTATTAGGACAATCTGCATTCCTTTAAATGTAGGATAGACTCAGATGTCCTTCAGAAAAATGTAGAATATCAATTTAAACTACTGTTCATCTACCCAAATTATTAATTTTCTTCCCTGTGTATTTAGAAATCCTTCTGCCCTTTGAAATAAGGTGTTTATAACAATTCTGAGTTTTTATAAACTTGTTGTTGACTAAACCGTAGAATGACTTATTAATGATATGAAGCATCTATCATTTAATAAATGTTCTATTATGGACTGTTGGGGCACTATTTAAAATGCATATTGAACTGGGAGATTACAGAAGCAATGAGACCTTTATGGAGTCTTCCTTGGGATTAATGCTATGCTAAGTAATTTGATCTTTAACTTACTCTTCTGATCTTCATGCAATGCTGAAAATGTCAGTTTTAACAGAAATCTACCTTGAAAGATTGAAGGGATATGTATTGATGGGTGGAGATGCTGGTATGAGAAGCCATAAAGATTAGAAGAGAAAAATTATTGAACAGAAGAAAGCATCTGTTTAAAAACTCAAACACACAAACTGCCAGCCTGCAAGCTGTGACTCTGGGAACCAGGACTGGGAGCTAGCGATACCCTTGAAAACTGCAGCTGTCATATTTGAAGTATAGCTGGGTGCCTAGAAAGGGGAGACATCCTGACTTACCACTGATAAGCATAAACCCAAAAATCTGTAATGGCAACTTGTCATCTGAAAAAGTGGAAACTCTCTGGGAAAAAAAAATAGGACTAAAAGAACAGAAAATATGATCTCTTGACTGTTACAGGTGAAAAATTAAAGCTAACAGCATCTACTCGACGCTCAAAGTGGTGGTGTCCTTTGACGTTTTATATCTCTGTGATATAAAAATGACTTAAGTTTTATCCAAAATGAAACATCTCTCTCTTAGAACTTCCCATGATGCACGTACTTTGTCTTTCTTAAAGAGGCTGAATTCCCCATGAACATTTTACAATATCTTGGGCTTTCTATGGGGACAGCTGGCTAAATCCAGGTTCTGTGATGTGAATCTTCTTTGAAGTGAAACTGAAGTTTTCTATTTTACTGGCTCCTGCCTCGGCCCACTCCTGGGGTCGTTTCAATTTGGTCTTCCACCTTTGTAATGGCTGCGTCCCCCTCTGGGACTGGTGTGGGTCTTTCTGAAATCTAGTACTACATATACATATAAATGATTTACCATAAGCATATTTGCTACTATATTATTCTAAGTTGCTTCACTAACGTTGAGCCTGTAGATTACCTGTAATAGTATAAACTTACATAGTTGTTGCTGTTACTGGTTGCTGTTATATGATTTACTCCTGCTGTTGTTAACTCCTGTCATACTATTGTTTAATATTATATTATTATTATACTGTATTATATTATACTATTGTTTAATATTATATTACTGATGACATAGTAAATTGTAATAGGTCGAGATACATTATCGTGATTAATCATAGGTACACTTGTTAGTGTGTGTTTTTTTGTGTTAGTTTACATTCTAGTGATTTCTGTGGTATTTGTGGAAATCTGTAATAAATTAGAGATATTTAGAGGATAGATGCCTCTACGTTCTTGGGTGTTGCAGAACCCTAGAAGCCCACAGTTGCAATCTCAGCAGGCCAGGTAGCCCTCTAGGTCATGATAGATGCAAGGGGAAACAGACAGAATTCTGCTTTTTGTCTGATTTTTAGATTGGAATTCCATAACCAGGGAAATTAAGGGTGAAAATATTAGTAATCGATTCACAGAAAATACTTCTGTGTCTTTACACCTGACACTTACTGGTTAGGATTTATTAAACCATGAAGTGCTAAAAAAGGGTGAAAAGACTTGATATTTGTAGAAAATGCTTTAAGAAGTGTGACTCGAGAATTCTTTTGGTCATAAAACAGAATTTACCAGTTGACATCTGTTTCCTTTGGGATTTTCAGTGGAAAAGAATTTAAATTGTAAGTGAGCAGTGACATGAACCTGCCTAGATGATGAGGCTGCGGCATTTTGTCAGCCTGTAAGTAGCAGAGAGACAGGCCTTGCTTATGAAAAACAAAATAAGCAGAAGTAATAATGCCATTTTATGAGGGAGCTGCATCTGTTGGCTCCAAAAAATTATGGTAGCTGTTCTCATTTCAACATCATGGCAGTTAAAATTACATCCTGATCTGAAGAAACAGGTGTAAATGGTAAGCAGAAAGGAAACAGTTTTGCCTTCAAGGTATGCAAAAATCTGGAAACTTTTACTTTTATTGAGGATTTTAAATTTTCATTTAAGAAATACAAAAATTAGAATTAAAAATAACTCATCATGTGGGCAGACTCAGCAGACAGAATGGTAAAAATGGCAGCTCTGACTTGGTACTTGGCTATAAAAAAATACCAAGGGATACTAAGAAATGTCTTTTTTAAATAAGGTTCTTTACTAAATACTAGCTATGATTTTCCTTTTTTTTCAGGAAGGGCTTTGTGGTGGGTTTTTTTTTGTTGTTGTTTTGGATTTTGGTTTTAATTACTACTTGTTCATTTATTTATCTCACGGTAACAGTCCAGTCTGTTGTTCCCTAGTCTAGAAGTAATCCACGATTAAACTGACCCAGGTACAGAATCCAGCATTTCTCCTTATTAAGCTTCATACAGCTGATGATTACCCAGCACTTGAACCTATTAAGATATCTCTGCAAGACTGCTCTACTCTTAGGGGAACCAGTAGCTCCTTCCTAGTCTACTGGAATCAACAGGTTTACTTCATGTGCACTCAAGTACTGTGCCCAGGTCAGGGATAAAAACATTGAAGAAAACTGGCCAGAAAATTGAGTCCTGAGGAGAGTACCACTAGTGGCTGGCCACCAGCCATGTGTTACCCTGTTTTCTATATACCTTTGATCTGACCCTTAAGCCACTTTTTCACCCATCATATTGTTTATATCTGTAGCTGTATGCTGAACATCTTGCCCAGAAAGATACTCTGAGAGACAGTATTAAATGTCTTTCTAAAATCTCTGAACACTGCCACCCACCTCACCCCCAGTGCCTTCATTTTATCTATTTAGATGGGTAACCTTGTCATAAAAAGATATTAAGTTAGTAAGGCATGATTTTCCTATCATGAACCCATGTTGATTCTGACTGATGACTGCATTGTCTTTCAAGTGTTTTTCAATAACTCCCGGAATAATCTTCTCCATAATTTTACCAGGCATTGAAGTGAGACTGACAGGCTTATAACTGGGTCTTCCTTCTTGCCCTTCTTCAAAATTGGAATAATATTTTCTAGCTTCCAGTCAACTGGGACCTCTCTAAATTCCCAAGATTATTAATAAATGAGACACTCCTTAAAATAACATGGCCAGCTTTCTCAGCTCCCCTGAATGAATCCCATGAAGCTTCATAGATCTATATGCATTTAGTTGCAGCAGCAAATCCTGTACAAGTTCAAAGTTAATTGGGAGTGTATCACTCTCCTAGTCACAGTTCTCAGGTGGTTGCAGAACCCATCATTGGGAAGGAAGACATTAAGTGTCTGCTTTATCTTCATCACTATTTGAGAGAAATGGACCAATGTTTTCTTCAGTCTTTTTGCTGTTAACATACTTCTAGAAATATTTTTTTCTTTTATGAGATTTTGATTTTCTTTGAAAATTAATTTATAGTTATTTTTCCATGACAGACTCTATGATGGACATTTTAAGTCCATTTCAAAATAGTAATTTTGAAATCCTGGATAAAACAGTATTCTGCACTAATGAGCCAGATATCTGGAATATGCTGTGGATTACATAGATGTATAGAATACACTGACACCTGGTATCTGTAGTTTTGTAACTCCGTTGCTGAACTACTGTGCAGTTTGGGCAGTAGCTACAAAAGCCACAGCTAAAGTCTTCCATGCTGTCTCCAGCAGCTTCACGAGGAGAACAGAGAAAAGAACAAAGAGCAATATGGCAAAATTGCACAACTGTTTCAGGAGGGACATCACTTACAGTAGTTTCATTTTGGGATCTCAGAACAAGCGTGATGGATGAAGAATGTCTGGGAATGTCTGGATGAAGTATGTCAAATTTTTTTGACATACTGTAAAAAGACAATAAAGAACAGTATGGGAGCAAATAATTATGTCATAGCTGGTAGTGTATAAAAATATGTGACTGTTCTTACATGATCTGAGATTCAGTTATCATGAGTCTGAAGCAGGAAGGCAACATATATTCTGTGTGAGGAAGATGGAAATTTTGGAATGTGGATGGAAAAAAATTAAAAACAACTTTAGGATAATCCTTATTTCTGAGTATAACAACTTAGGGGGAAGGGAATTGTTTTCTTTTGATTTCAGAGTAAAAAATTATGCATTGTGGATGCAGACCTTTTTACCCTACTGAAATGTAATTTTTATCCATATTAAGAAGTTAATGATGAAGTCTTGAGGTTACAATGGAGTAAATGTCTGGAAAATGCGTGAAAATTAAAACCTTTGTGCAAAAATTTTAAAGCCCTGAAAATTCACTTGTAGTTAATATCACTGCAATACTGATTTTTCTCTTTTTGTATATATTCTCTTTGCATATATTCTTTAGCCAGTCCCTTTTCTCAAATACATTGAGGATACTAAGTTCATGTGTTGTTGTCTCTGCTAAAGAAAAAAGGAGTATGGCTTTTTCTCTGGATAGAGTGCCACATTTGCATCATAATTCCTTCTTTCTGCAGTACTACTTGGATTTTTTTTTCCAGGCCAGGAATGTAACAGAGAATCCGTCGTTCATGATGACTAGCACTATCCTGTAGAAGTCAGACTTAACATCTAGAATGACACTTAAACAAGCCCTTTCACTGCAGCTCTTTCTTAAGAGGTTCTGGGAAAATTGCCTGGGTTTACTTCTGCTTATTTTAAAAGGTACTCTTTTAAGAGGTCTATATTTTAGTTGTGTGCTCCTGTAGCACCTAACATAACAGCTTCTGGCAGATTTGTAACTTGATAATACTATTGGCAATATTAATAACAATATTTGCTATAGTTCCCTTCTTATGTCCTGACCAGAGCCCGACTGCAGAAGAATAAAGCTGTTCAACAAAACAGTCACCTTTTCAAACATAGCTAGGTTTCAATGTACAATACTTTTGGAAATAGTCTATTGAAAAAAGTTGAAACGCATTAATCACCAATGTCAGATGAACTATTCTGTGAGGAAAAAAATTGTCTACTTGCTGAAAATACAGCAAGTATTAACATTATTTTCTAGAGGAAGCTACTGTAGGCTAAACTGCCAAAAAAATTATGTTACCGTATAAGCAATTTGATTCTAATTTGAACAAAAATACTTTTTATTTTCTACTCTGATACAATTTTTGGATTGTGCCTAATTAATTCATCACAATTCCAGTTTTAATGTTGCTATTAAAGAAAATATATTTCTAAAGCGTGGAATGTAGGATCACAATAAATATAAATACGTTCCTTAAGAAGTTCAGGTACATAGTATATACCATTTTGTTTTGGTTGTAGCTTTGTTACACAGCACTGAGAGGTAACAGAGCACAAAATCTTCATTTAGCTCTTCATGCTGCAAGCAGAGCCAACAAGCTGAATGGTTCATCTTTATGTATCCCAATTAAGGAATTGGCATAATTTGGTAAATCAAATTACTGGTCTGAAATCTGTGCTCTTATACTGTCCTTTAAAAGTGAGTAATACACCCTGTAATTGAATTCAGAGCAATGGAACTGTCATTAAGTAAGCATTGCTGTTCTTTTGAGAATAACATTTTATGTTCCTTTTAAACATAGTATGGTACCTGAATGGTTTTGTTTTGTTTAGGGTTTTTTTCTATCCCATTAAGCTTCCAGTGACTTCATGCAGTTACATTTTCAAGCAGAGCCAAGTTCACATTTTACAGATATACTGGGGCTGCATCTGTTTTCTTTATACATGCTTTTTTTATATGAGCATCTCAGTCTCCTACTGCATGATCATGTAACCTTTCTTTTTATGTTCTACTGTCAGGGAGTTAAGAACAAAAGCACACTGAAATCAGTTTTTTTAATTAAAAAATCCAAGCAAATTCTTTGTTTCTTTGATTTTTTTCTCATTGATGAAAATTGCTTGTTTTCTTAGTTTAGTGCCATGAGTGGAATAGCACACATCTCATTTTTTTTCTTAATTGTATCCTTTCCCAATTAGCTGTCCTGCACACATAATTTCTAATGATCTTTTATTGATACTCAGTTATTAAAAAGTGTGATTATTATTTGTTGAAAAAGTTTTATATTTCAGATATATGACTCTGCAAGTGTTTGGTGGTGATTGTTTCGTTTTGTTTTGTTTTGTTTTTTCCTGTAGACTATAGAATAAGTAATTCTTTGGTTACCTCTACAAATTCATATGCTGGAATCTAACATTAGAAAATGCAAGGAATCCTTAGGAACCTGAACATTCTGGAACAAAATTTATTCCAATTATCAATGTTTAAATCTTAAAGAATTCTAGTCACAGACAGATAAAAATTGTCACTCTTTTTCATTGTAAAGTTAGGTCACATAGGTTTTAACTCCAGAGAATTTAAAAATTGTTCGACAGCAGATTATGTTTGTCCACTGCACTTCATGAAGACATTTACTGTCCCTGTTCTTCGGTCATGAAGTACAAAAGATTATTGTTCAGCACATTTGTCATGAGTCATTGATGAATCAGATGGTCACAATATTTCTCCTGTATTGAAACATAAAATGTTTTCCAATTTTGGGTCCTTGTCCCTATTGTATGTAAAACTAAAACCATTTCTGTAATCAGATCTCTTATTTTTTGTTAAAATTTCTTAGTTTAAATAATATTTCTTGAGGCAATACATCTGAATTTTAGTTCTTTTTAATGAATAAATCTTTACTTGGCTTTATTGCTTCCAGTCTGAAAATCCTTTACAGCATGACAACAGGAGGAAAGAAAAAGGTCGAGGAGATTGTGAACTAACTCCTCAAATTTTGTTAGAACATTAATAGAACAAGTTGTTAAGCAATCTATAAATGATTTTTTTTTTATTATATTGAAATAAATCTCAGAGGAAACCATATATGTAAAACATGCTTTCCTCTTCTAAGTAATGTCAGCAGTGTAATATAGATAGCTTGAATCTGATACAGTTTTCAACATGTTCTACATAGGATCCTCATGAATAAAATCTGGAAGCAGAGGCTTAAGAAATCTTGAAATAGCTGAAGAAGTAAATGAAAAAGAAAAAAACAAAACAATCAGCAAAACCAGTAATGAAGTCTGATTATAGTTATTTATTTTTTTTTTTTTTGTAAGCAAGTTTGATTTGGACTTCAATCTACTCAGTATTTTTTGCAACCATATTTACTGTTGTTTCTAGATAATTCAATCTGTGAGGAGCTGGAAGCGTCATAAAAAATGTCAAAAGGAAAGAGATAAAATGCACTTCATTAAAACGATATGCAAATTCGTGTTCTAAGGGAAGGCATATTAAAGTAAAATTGGTCTGGCTAAGCAGATATATATCACTATTTACATAGTGATAAACACTGTCTTACAGACTTACAGTCTGATAGACTTTGAATATTTGTGCTGATTTGGTTTGGGATAAATTTAATTTTCTTCATAGTAGCTAGTATGGGGCTTTACTTTGGGTATATTCTGAACACAGTGTTCATAATTCAGGGATGTTTTCACTATTGCTGAGCTGTGCTTACTCAGAGCCAAGGCCTTTTCTTTGTCTCACACCAACTCACTAGCAAATAGGCCGGAGGGTACACAGCTGGGACAGCTGACCCCAGCTGGAATGAAGTAAGAGGGAGATGTAGATGAGGCACTTCGTGACATGGTTTAGTGGTGGTCTTGGCAGCAATGGTTGAACTTAATGATCTTAAAGTTCTTTTTCAACCTAGCTGATTCTGTGATTCTATGTTCAAAGTGATGGTTTTTGTCTTCCCGAGTAACTTACATGGGATGGAGCTAAGCAGTCCTGGAGATGTCTGAATGCCTGCCCACCAATGGGAAGTGGTGAACAAATTCCTTGTTTTGCTTGTGTTTGCTGCTTTTACTTAAACTATTAAACTGTCTTATAGGACAGATAAAGGGTCATGAATTTGTGGCAGTATTAAAAAAACTATTTTCTTAGTTTTTCAAAACTGAGACTGAGGTATGAATTTAATCTTTAGTAATTTATGGAAGAAAACAAACTTCCTTTTAAAATGAAAAACTTCTATCTTAAACTGAAGAACAATGCCATCAAATGTAACCTGCTTATTAATAAATATAGGAACAAAATTGGAAACCAGCAAGTTCCAAAACAGTGATGACAAAATAAAAGAAACACAAAATCAGTATCTGTGCTGTAAGTGAATTTCCATAAGTTCATAGAAAGGTTTAGATGTCTCACTTTGAGAATTGTCTTGGTTGTAAGTATCCATTTCTTTGCACAGATCAGTTTTAGTATTTTTATCATAAATCCCATTTAATTTCAAATCAGCATAACTTGGGCATGAAAGCAGGAAAAATAAATGGCTGTATAAAGAATTACAGGAGATAGATTTTTTTCCAAACTGCTAAAAATCTCAAGTAACAACTTTGGAGGCCAGAAGCCTCAGAACATAAACTTGATGGTTAATCAGGAATACTGTCAATACAGAGAAAACTGTTATATTCTCATAGAGGAAGCATTTTACAGTGACAGTTTAAAATTATACAGAAGTGGTATATAGAGAAGATTGACTAAGAGGAAAGGCTAAAATTGATAGCACAATTTTTACCAGCTAAATTAAAGTAATATGTTTACATATTACCTCATACTTACACTACATTTTACCTCGCAGAAAGCAAAGAAAAGAAACACAGTAGTGTATAACACAATTTAGTAGCTCAATGACTGAAGATGTGCCAGTGTTTTCACATCTGCTGGAAAACTGGGAAACCAGTGAAAGTATTTCATTGAAATGTTTTCTGTTTTCACCTGTAAAACACCAACTTGGTTTCTAGCAATTAAGCTTTCCACAGTGTGTTTCAAAACATGTGATGCAACTTCTTCTGTTCTTTTTGATACTTACTTATCAGCTTAGACAAATAAAAACCAGACTTTATACATAATACTGTATTCAGAGTGATCCTAGAAGGGTATTTAATTTTCTCAAAATGGTCATATGAAAGTTTTTAAATTTTATTTTTTTTAATATTGCACTGTTTTATTATCTCACTGGAAAATACACTGTTTCTGTCTACCAAATGTTTTTAGAAAAGAGCCCTCTTGACTGTCTGTAGCCATTAACTACTGATTAATGTATGCCTCTTTCACTTAGCAAAGCACAGTTATCTTCATTATATGGGATGAAAACAAAATAACAAAATGACTGTCATAAGAAATCATTGACAAACATTGGCTTTTAATATTATCAATTTTATTTGTTCTACAAAAATACCTCATCATAAGAGATGATCTATTTTTCATTTTATACAGACAGGTAAACTCCTGTTCATTTAAATACTTGGAGATTTTCTTACCTGACCAAAAAGATATAAAATCTTGCTTTAAATGTTTTTTCTTTTATTCTTAAGATTGTCCTTGTTACAGTGGTATTATTACACTATAATCTTTGCTTGAGGAATGATTGTAAAAGCAAAGGTCTCTTTTTAAAAGTATGTAGTCATTCATACATACTGAAATTCTTGAGGCCATGCCATTATTCTGTGTGGTTAACCAAATTACATTCAGGGACAACTTCTCTATTTAGTTTCAGGTCTTTTATAACCTTTCAAAAGTGAAAAGGAAAGTCTCAGATTCTTTAAATATTAGTAAAAATATTGCATACCTTTCTATGGTTCTGACTTAAAAAAAAATAAATTAAAATGGATGAAATGTTAGGAATTATACATAAATTTTATCTGCCATTTAAATACATTGCATGACTAGCAGGAATATCTCACACAGTTACCAGGTTATAATGAAAATTGCAGATTAATGAACATTGCACCAGTATGTTTGAGGGTTGGGAGGCTGTGTTTGTGCATGATGACTAGAAAGCTATATCAATATAAGAGGAGGGAATCTAAGCTTTTCCAACTATGGAGGCCAAGGCCCATGTGAAAACAGCAGTTAATAATGAGACTATTAATTCCTGGATTGTCTCTCAAAGGATCTGAGAGTACATTAGTACATTTGGTGAACTACATATAATTAGTGTTACCATGATTTCTCTACCGCAGTCATCACTAGTAATAGTACTGTTCAGTAGAACTTAAAGCAATTGCTGTCTGTCATGCTTGTTATAGATGCACACTCATCCACTGCTAAATCTCTACTTTTGTTCTGAAATAGGCAGGAGTATACAGTTAAATTCTACACCTAAATTTTACTGGAAAAAGTTGAAATGGATAAAATAGCTAAAGGTTTAGAGTGAAGATATCGATGGCTTGAATTTCAGTTAAAACAAAATTGGCATAATTAAAACATTAATATCTCGAGTAGCACATGCTGACCCAAATATATACTTTTCTATCTCCATGGAAATTTGCAATATGTTCTAACACTTGCTTCTGTCCTGGTTCCACATGGGATAGAGTTATTTTTCTGTTGATTGTAGATGCAGTACTGTGTTTCGGATTCAGTCTGAAAACAATGCTTATAACACGATGATGTTTTAGCTGTTGCTAAGTAATGTTTACCCACATCAAGGGCTTTTCAGTCTCTCCTGCTCTGCCAGTGAGGAGAGGCACAAGATGCTGGGAGGAAGCAGAGACAGGACACCTGACCCAAACTAGCCAAAGGGTTATTCTATACCACAGCACATCACACTTAGTATATAAACTGGAGGAAGTTGGCCAGAAGAGGCAGATTGCTGCTTGGGGACAGGCTAGGCATTGGTCAGAGGGGAGTCAGAAATTGTATTGTGCATTGCTTGTGTTTTCTGAATTTTAATTTCTCCTTTTTTATTGTTCCGTATTATTACTATCAGTATTGTTACTGTTGGTATTACTTCTATAATCATTATAGTTTATTTAATTTCAATTATTAAATTGTTCTTATCTCAGCCAATGGGTTTCACACCCTTTCTGACCTCCTCCCTGTCCTGTACATGGGGGAGAGCAGGCAAAGTGAATGAGCGATTGGCTGCATGGTACCTAGTTGCCGGTTCTGCTTAAACCGCAACAGCTCTAAAATCAATTTTTAACTTTTTATATTTTTCACAAAACATTGCTGTTTCTGTATTATTTTATTGTCTGAAAACAAGCAAAAATAGTTATTAGATAAATAATGTAGAGAAAAAAACACACAAATTCAATTTCTTCTATTTTCAGAGTATGTCTTTCAACAAATTATGCCGAAAATATCCCTTATTTCAAATATCTTTAATTAATGTTTTAAATATCTGACACACTGAAGGTAAGATTCATAGTTGTAAGACAGAATATAAAATATTTTACCTACTGAAGAAAAAGTATAACCAATGGCCAATGATCAAAGGTCTCTAAGACTCACTGTCTTAGTGTTTCCTGAAACAAACAGAAATCACACAACAAAAGCTTACCTAATATGAAGAAACAGCTGCTAATGCATAGAAAACACTTTCAAGGCTACAGAGATTGCTATCTAGTAAGAACATGCCTCAGTCAAGTCACATGTTTCTGTATAAAAAATGGAGTACTGAACTTGAATTTTTTCATAGAAAGTTTCAACAGTTAGTTATATAAACACATTTTGCTGATGATAGGTTGCATGTGAAACGGAAAATTACCAGAAAACATATATTGGTTACTATCACATTAATTTGTAAACTTCATCTGGGTATCTTCCCAACTGACACTCATGTTACCATATGGAAATGGTGGTACATTCTGAAAGTTGAAATCAATTGTACTGTTATGCTCTTCTCAATTTTCAAATATTGCTCATACAGCTTTTTTTATGACTTGAAAATAATCAAGAAACAATGGCCAATTCAAGTACAAATTCACTATCTATGCATTTAATTTTTTCATGCTTTGATGCATTTTTAAATGTTGTGAAGAATATATGTTTTCCAAATCATCTTTAATTGTTCTCTGAATAGCAAGAAGAGTTGGTTTAGTTCATTTGGCAATGCACAGAGATTTCAGATTAGCAAATTGTATTACTTCAAGCGTAGGTGAAGCTTCAGCAACAGTAGTTTCATATGTGCATTTTTGGCCGTCGTGTTTTTTTAATTTGTTGTTGTAAACAGCTAGTCTTTGCAAACAGTCATGGATAATGCTGTTGTACTTTGTAGTTACATACTCCAGTGTAGGTAGTTAGCAATATTCAGGGAGAAATTCAGACTCAAATTAAGACATTAGGATGTCTACAGCAACCTCCTATTATTTAGATGCCTTCATACAAATTATAATTGGTCCTAAGCAGCAAAGTCACTGGACTCGAGAGCTGTTCAGCTCATCCTAAAATACATGTGCACATTTCCTGAGTTGAGCACTTTCTTCAGGCAACACTGGTCTTTACATATTTATTCATAAATTGCCATCTAATACCATTCTATTTGGCCTATGTTTTCCTACTTCATCTTCAGTTGTTGAAGACAAATAGATTTAGGCATCTGAATTTGAAATAGATTTCTTAGAAAGATATTGTGGATTTGCTTTGAGCTTAGACCACACAAGATAAAATATAATTTTAAGGTGAAATGCAATTTTTACCTCATGGAAGTTTGCGTAGGTAAAGTCTTCCTATCTTAAGCTCTTTAAAGAGAAGAAAAGCTATTTGAAACATGTTTTTGCATTTCAGTGATGGAAGAGGAAGTGGAACAGAAAGTTGGGAGGGTAATGAAGAAGGTAGGAGGCTGTGTACGTAGTTCAGTTACTATTTAGATACTAGGAAAAACATACATAACTGTATCCTAAATATGACAAGGATTTTTTGGTTTTTTTTTGATACAATAGCAACCATAAGATTTGGGTTTATGCTTAGTTGTGCACGAATCTTACAAGGTACTACAGCTATCTAAAGCAGGAATGGAGCAAGGAATCATTCTCTGTGTGGCTTTGGAAAATCAGTCATGTGAAAATGTTACAGTTCTTCCTTTTTTCCTCAGGCCATATTATATCTACATGATATATGTTAATTTAGATTATTCTGACTGACTAAAGCTCTACATGAATAAAACTCACATTCAGCAAGGAAACCATATAGTTTGTTGTTGCCAACTGATTGTAAACTTCCAATAATGCTTTCAGAACTTGATTATAATGTATGCAAAAAATACTTTTCACTGTTTAAGTTGCTAACATCTGGGCACAATTAAGCTATTGCATTAATACCAACTGAGCAAGCAATTGTGGCATTTGAAGTTTACCACTGATATTTAAAGTGAACTGTATGATTGATTTCTGCATAATGTGATCACTTTGCTTATTATGGGAATATAATTGTATACTATGAATTAAACTGTCTTCAATTTGGAATTTAGAGCAAATGAGATTCTTGGGATTTCATTGCTCGCATTGTGGAAGAACTTCATAGTTCTTCCTGTTTTTTTCAAAAGCATAGAGGTGAATGAAAAGAACTGAGCACTATAGATTTCTTATTATATCCTTTACTTTTGAGTACACGCTAGCTGTTGGCATTAAACAAATAAACTATTATGATAGCTGAAACAAGGGAACTTCAGAATCACAATGCATATTATCATCCACTATAAGTTAGAGTTTACGACATGTATGTTTTACGTGAGATCATGTTTCACTCATAAGTCTTCATAATATTGTTGCACCATGATGTCATCAAGTATTTAGAAAGTTACAGGGCATATACATTTATGGACCAATTAAAAGTTCACTTCTAATCTGAGAGCTGATCACTACATAGAGTATCAGCTACACCGAAAGCCAGAAATGCTTTTTTAGCATTTTATATGATCTGTTCAAAATTAGCCTGGAAGAGAAGCAGAAAAGCATTATTCTGAAAGTATTCTTTGTGCACAGAACAAAGAAGCGGGCTGTAATGTGTCTTCCTGAGTCACTTCTCTTTTTTTACAGTTCTCTAAGCAAGGAATAAAATTGGTTTTTCTCCTGTCCATATAATCAATACAAATCAGCATTACAAATTAAATCATCAGACTCTCACCAGAAATTAACATACGTTTAACTCTTAAAAATTAAATCCCTTATTTTAATATTCAATATGATTGGAAACTTCCATTATGAGTAATTTCCTCATGGATGAAATGAGACTGAGCTGTTTGTGGAAAAATTTAGAATTTAGAAATCAATTATCAATTATCAATTTAGAAAACTGTGAATTTTCTCCCTTCTTACAACCAATATACACACATTTGGAGTTCTACTATTCTCTCTCCATGTATCTCCCCACTGGTCTCTTTTCAGACTGAATAACCGCAATTTCTACTTTTTTGAGAGGGAGTGGGAGCAGATGCCCAACTGTTTTGGCATTGTCCTAGTATTTGACTTTGTTTCAACAGTAAGAAATAGATATCTCATACTGTACGAATTCCATATTACATAGCTTTTTCTTTTTATTGTTTATTTTTCTTTGTTGTATATGAATACAATATTGAAAGAAAACATTTGTGAAATGCCACTGGAATCATTCCTTCAGTTTGATTGTGAGCTAGTGATAGTTACTCTTCATCACCTAAGTCTTTGACTATCTACACTCATGGAAAACTTATGTATGTGTTGGATAACACTCCCATTTGAGTCAGAATAATACATTCATGAAACTCAATAAAACTCAAATGTACTATGAACAGTAAAATCTTTCAGAATTCAGGACAAACCTAATTAAAACAAGCCAAGAGATGACTACGTTAAAAAAAGATAGAGAAAACAACCTTTCAGATTCCTTATACATACGTTCCTCTTTGTTCTACATGACATATTCTTGATTAATTCAAGATGTTATGTTGTCATGATTATACTTTATAAAAAGGAGCTTTAATTTTTATACAAACTACACTGGCCAGTTTTAACAAATTTTAACTATTATAAATAGCCAATTTTTTTTTCTTATAAAATATTAAATGCATGGTTTGTATCAATTTAAATTATAAAAGAAGGACAAGAAAACAAGCATAGTCTGGATTAAAGAAAAAAGAGGAATGTAGTGTTTTGACTGATGGACTTCTTTTTATAAAAGGCCTAGAGACAGAATAAACAAAATGTGATTTCACCTAGGACCATGTCTTTGATCACTTACGTGTGTAGCTTCAGGCCTTGTCAAAAGAGACAAATTAAGAAGAAATTCTAAAAATATTGTTGTAGAAATTGTTTAGTTATCAAAAGTATTAAAAAGGACAAATGAAAATGCTTAAAAGGAGAGCTGTCAGGAGTATATCTTAAGCCAACTGTAATACTGTATCTCTTGATAACCAACAAAGTTATGATCCCAAGCTCATGCCTCATGGCATACCTCATGGGATGCCTCTACTAAGAACATTTAATGAGTCACTTTGAGCAGTCTGCTTTCATTTGCATCAGAAGTTTCCAAATTCTCTTGAAATATTCCCTCATTGCTCTTCTACCATCCCTCCTCTGCTACATTTGATTTAAATGAGCAGATAGATCTACATCATCTAACACAGTTCTGAATCCCCTGAAGGAAACAGAATTTCTAATCCCTGAGATCAGTGTCAAGTCTGCAACTTTCAAAACAATCTCGTTTTCTTAAGAAAACTCTGGTTTTAAAATGCAGAAATAATTGTTTGGCTTGTCAGAAATACACTTAAGTGTACTTTACTGTTGTTGCTTTCTAATGTTTCTCCCTCAGTTTCCTTCGTTAAACTGTATATGGGAAAAAGACACTGAAATTACTGAAAGAGTGATGTTTTCTTACATGCATTGTACTATAGGATTGTGCACGGTGTATGACACTATTTAATAAATATGAAAAGAGAGAATCCTAAATTTAATTGATTTATGACCTTGACAGAGCTCAAGCTCCCCTTAGTTATTTGGAGTTGGGGCAAGAATACCCCTCCTATTCAACACCCATTCTACTCCTTAAAATAAAAAAAAAAAAAAAAAGAAAAAATTAGTCAGGTAAACCAAGAAGGAATGTAATTGTGTATTTCAGCAAGTGACACTTAGTGTAGGAGATTTTAATTCTAGTCACTGCTCCAAGGACTGTGAAGGTATTTTACATTAAACTTCTCTAGACTGAAGGACAGAAGCCACCTCTGACGAACCACCCTAACTGCAGATTTACAGCATCCTGTCATTTGTTTACTGTTTCTTCTCAAGGGATTTTGAATTCTTTCCTGCACATTGTTACAGCTTCAACAGCACCTACTATAGAACAGCCTGTAATTTTACTCAAGAAAACAACTTGCTTTTGCTTATTGAATTTGTATGGCTAGGAAATTTCCCTAGGGGATTCTCTGACATCATTGGTTGATTTCATACATGAAAGATAGTGATGGCTGTTCTACCTTTTAAATAAGCAGCTTAGGATCTTTTTAACTCTTGAAAACGAGTGTGGCACTGAGATTCCAGAGATGATAGAAGTACAAAATAACACTAGCATGGGAGAACAAGGGAAAATTGTCATCATTTAGTAGTTTTCAGAATGTAATATATATATAGTATTTGTACTATTAGGTAACTTATGTTGAATTGATACTATACAAAAAGTTTTTGTATTCGTAATGAATAAGGTTTGCTATGAGAGTTATATGATGGAAAAAAACCCAAAACAAAACAAACCCAAACTCAAACCAAAGTAAACTTGCAAACCAACAGAGCCCTAAAGATAAGGCTTTCTGTATTTCATTCAAGTCAATATTGAGGAGCTGCAGGAAAATGAGCTGCAGGGTGTTTGAGTTAGAAGAATAAGGAGGCTATAACAAAGCCTGCACTGGAAAAGTATGCCCCTCATAAATCATCTGAGTGAGAAAAATAAGAGCCTATGCTGTTTGGCCAAGATGTAGACAAATATAAGAAATCAAAATCATGGAAAGATTTGGCAAAGGATGGAGCTGACCTAGGTGCTCAGTGATGTTATCTTCATGAGGATGGCTCGGCTGGGCAGTTAGTCATAGTCCAGAGTGAAGAAGGTTCTCTTGGTTATGTTAATATGGAAAAAAAAAAGGAGCCAAGAAGGTTTGCTGTGCCTTTCCCTAGGTTTATGTCATAGTGTTGTTTTAGTAAGTAAAGGGAGGACAAAATAGAGGAAAGTTTTGGATTGAGGATATAATGCCCAAGTAATGAGAAGTAAGAGACCAATGGGGCTGAATTGCAATCTCTTTATTATTTACAATCTCAAAAATAAGATACACAGAAGCAGTAACATTTGCATCTTGAAAACATGCATGGACAAAATAAAGAGACCAAGATATAAAGTAGATATAACTATCAAGGGACCAAGAACAGCTTTTTTTTCCAGATGCACATTATTAATGATACATATGAAAAGGAAGAAAGTGTTAGGTGCCTACTTAACAGAGAGATAAATAAAAAAAATACCAAGTGTGAAACATTTCAGGTTTGTTTTCATTAGACTTCAGGAAGATTCTGTCAGCTTTTATTTCATTTGGGACTTTCAGGTTTTGTGAAAATGAATTCTTAACCCATGGTTCGTGTGCACAGGAAATCATTAGGGATGGGGGTGCTGGAGAGAAAAAGAAATGAAAACCCAGTAGCAGTGTAAATAATCCTACTCACAACACTGCCACAGTAATGCCACAATATCCTACATTGCTAGAAATACAAGGAATGTGAGCTGAATTAAAATGGGGAGAAGTCAAATAACCTCATTTAAGAGACCTTCATTAAAGGCTGAATACCCTTACCCAACCAAGAAAATTAATACACTACCTTAAATAATTTGCTTGTGTTTCCTCCCTACACGATATTCTTTTCAATTTACACTGCTTTTGTTTTTATCAGTTAAGTGACTTGATAAGGTATTCTTATAAAAGCTAGGTCATCATTTCATTCAAACTGACAATTTACACTAACATTTGCTTAAATGAAGAGCCAGATGGAGGTAAAGACAATATATTCAAACCTGAACAATTTAGTACAACTCTTTCACAACTCAAGTTGGGAAAGTTCTCAAATTAAAACCCTCTATGTATGCTTCATCTCAGCAAACAAAGATCACTATTGATATGCATAC
>JBCJKH010055820.1:14688-28033 GCA_039877255.1 Loriculus beryllinus | reverse complement strand
GGGGCTGATCACTGCTCAGTGACAGGCTGGGTATTGGTCAGCGGGTGCTGAGCAATTATACTGTGCATTTTCAGGGGTTTATTGCTCCCTCTCTTCTTGTTTTGTCTTTTTCATTACTATAAGTAGTAGTAGTATATTTTATTTTATTTCCGTTATTAAACTGGTCTTATCCCCCATGCTTTTTTTGGGGAACAGGAGCAAGTCTGAGGGACTCGAGGTGTGAGAAAACAGGTATTGTAACACAGTGTGGATCTGATTCTGCATTAGGCTAGGTGCTCAGATTTGTCAGATCTTTGAATCTCAGTTTTTGTCCTTTAAGAGAAAAATAACTCTAAGTAGAGACAGCATTGCAGGAAAGTCATTCATGAGGATTGACTGATGACAAGTTGATACCTTTTAAGTGGAGTTGAAAGGTAAATTACCATAGAATAAGAACAGAAGGGTTTGTTCTTCCTTCAAGAATTGTTTCAGGAAGAACAATTTCTGAGCAGCAGCAAAATCAACTGGGAGAATTCAAAGCTAACATGGAAGAGGCTTGCCATTCCTTAGAGAGAACTGTAAAATTACTTTATATCCCGAAGAAGCTCAAAAAAACAAAAGTGAAAGAGTGTAATACCTAACTAGAGTGTGACTTCTTGATATCAAAAGGATATGAGGAATAATAAGCAGATTATGAAAAATGGAGAGGAGGACTAGCCTCTGAAGAAGGCTCTGACTGATGTTCGTAATATGCGTGAGTAAAGAACAGGTAAGTCCATCATGTTGTGGGTCAAGACTTCAGTGCTCAGTCATGAGCTTTGCTGTAAGTCATGAGCAACAATCACGATATTAAAGGATCTCAAGGATTGCAGGGCCTCAAGGATCAGCACAGCAGAAAGAGGATGATACCCTCATGCCCAGCAAGAAAAAGTGGGGAGGAGGCTGGTGCTGTTGTTAGGCAAGACACGTTCCAGAAGGATAGCTCTGAACATCCAAGGACAGTATTACACAGGGACAAGCAGAAATGAACAGGCAGTGAGTAAATCTAAGCTGGGAATTAGAAAATGAGTCCCTTCCTATCCCATGCTTCCTGTGCTCAAGCTTTTGGGCTGACTTCAAGGAAGTCTTCTAATAAATTACATGAGGACATTTCTAGCTACTGACTGCACAAGCTGCCCTGACAAGGGCTTTTGGTGATGTCAGAGCCCCTAGAGAATGACTGACTCTTTCTTAGGGGATTTCATTCCCATACATAATAAGCTTATCACAAATATATCAGCTCTGTGAAAGCAAGAAACAAAGAGTTGGAGCTCCTGAAGTAGAAAGCCCATGAGTTTGTGTTTGACTGGAAACAGAGCTGAAGTCCCCGGCCAAACTGAACTGTAAGCGAACGGTGTGATTTTTGCCTGAGCAAGGGCTCCAAGACTGTGTCCAGACTGCATTATTCCCCTGGAGAACACAAACACATCAGAAGGTATCTCAAGGAAAAGGTGTGTAAGAAGGAAGATCCTTCACTCTTCCAAAAATCCATCAGAAAATCAGCGAAGGAGCTGACTGTTCCTATGAAAGCCACAGATCCTGTGAGCCCTACGAACACGGCAGATACGCCAGAGCTCAGAAGGCAGTTGGATTTTCTAGGAACAAGTATAAAACCATCACACTTCAGACTGAAGAGCTGAGCTTCCCCAGCAGTTTCCACTCTGAGCTGGGGTGCGGTGGGCTGTTTGGTTACCGCTGAGCCAGTTAACGTCCGTGATTTCGGGTTAAACGGATCTCAGGTTACCGGTTTACTTCCCCCTCACGGCACTGAGCTGCAAATCCAGGCAGCGACGCCGCCACCTCTCATGGCATCAGCCTGCTTCCAGCGCCTCTTCCCAGGGTGCTCTCCCACAGGACCAGGGCGCTCCTGGGGTTTGACCCCCTCGAAGTCGCTCTCCCGGGGCTCTCAGGGACCTCCTGCAGTATCGGGGTGCCACGGGACCATCTCAGTCTCTGGGTCACTGCACTCCTTGGGGTTATCTGGGGCCCTGGCAGGACTCCAGCGCTTCCCCAGGACCACGGCGGTCCCCAGGACAAGGAGCCCATCTCCCCGCAGCCCCGAGCACCGCAGGCCGCTCCGAGGGCTCCCCCGCTCCGCGCACATCCCGGTGCCACAGGGGCCCGGCCGCGGGTGCCCCCAGGCCGCAGCGCTCCCGGGGGCGGTGGTTCCGCCGGGGGCGGGCCGGGGCGGGGCGGGCCGGCGGAAGCGGGCGGTGGCAGCGCGGGGATGTCGCTGCGGGGCGGGCGGCGGGCGGCGATGCCGGGGTAGCGCCGGGCGGCCATGGCGCGGGGGGGCGGCCCGCAGCTGCGGCGGCTGCTGCTGCTGCTCCTGCTGCAGCTCCTGGCGCTCCCCGGCGGCAGCGGCAGCCGCGCCGGGCCCGGTGAGTGCCGGCCGGGGAGCGGGAGGGGGCTCGGGGGTGTTCCGCGGGCACGGGGACACAGGGGCACGTCCGGAGGGGGAACCGGGCTGAGCGGCCTCGCTGCCCGTCTGGCAGAGTGCCGGCGGCAGAGGCGCCGGTGGGAAACCGACCGGGTCACGTTAGAGTGAGCGGGGACCTGCCTGCCGCGCAGCGCCGGGAGCCGGGCTGAGCCCCGCTGCTCCTGACAGCGACGGCTTTGAGGTGGCTGCGTGAGTTCTCGATGTGATTTGGGGGGGGCCTCTGGGAGCTGTCTCTGGTGGAGCAGCGCTTGTGTCCGGTGCTGCAGAGCTGCGAGAGGTCAGGCACGGTCCCAGAGGGGTTTCTGCTGTACTTGGGGTGGCAGTGATGGCTCTACTTGGTTTTTGCTTGGTTCTGAGGTTACTTTACTTCCAGCACATCCAGGGAGCGGAGCGCTTGCAGAACGGTGGGTTGCTCTCTGTGGCGGTGATGGGGATCTGGGGTGCACAGGGACTGAGCCTCCCCACGCAGAGGGTCAGCCAGTGGCTGCAGTGGTGGACAGGTCTGGGGACATGAGGTTGTTTGCCTGCTTCACCCCATCATAGAGACAGGCTTGTGCCAGCGGTGCCTATCCACTGTTGATGGTGCTTAATGACTTCCTCATAGTCTGCAAAGCCTAGAGCTGCTCGGAGGAGCTGATGGGGGAGCTGATAGACGAGATGGCCTTTTTGCCCCAGGCCCACCCTCCACTGGCATCCTGCTAGCTGGGTTCCCAGCCCTGAGGAGCTGCCCCTGCCCTTGAGGTGTGGTGGTTGGTTTGTCTTGGTGCCGTCCCGCTGGCTGGGGGAGTGTCCCCACAGGGTCAGGTCTGGGCACTGGTCAAGATCAGTTCTGCCCCAGAGGAGCAAGGAGTCCTCTTCCTGAAACATTTATAGATGGATTTTTGACCTGGACTAAAGGAACAGGGTTTCTGTTACGTTATAAATGGGCAAACATCCTGCCACGTAGCCAAGTCTTTTCTTGAGTCAGACTGATCATCATCTCTGTAGCTTTAGACAGTGTCTGCTTTGAAATGAGGGTTTCATCCTTTTGATGGGAAGCCCTGAAACCAAGGTATCATTTCCTAAACTACCATGGTAGTTTGGACAAACAAACCCAGGCTCTTGCAGGTGGCTCTTTACGCTGAGATTCAGATAACACATCTGTCTGCATCTGTGATTCTACTGCACTTTGTTTCTTGTCTTAAAAACACTTTTGCGTAATAGGTTTGAAAAGTGCTTATGTGGAATCTGGATGGGAGAGGATGGAAACAACATCCGTTTGACAATTTCCTTGCTCAGTTTAAAGGCTTGTGAACATCATGGAACAGTCGAGTGGGACTTTCCAGGTGTTGCTGTGCTGGTGCAGAGCGTACTGAATAGATGGGGACAGACACATACCGAGTGAGCAAATACAAGTGCGTGCTCTCTCGATGCAGATGGGCTGCCAAAGTAAACGCCTTGCTTGCGGGTGACCTGTCTTTCTGGCTTTCCTCTGCTGATACTCAGTTTATCTGCCCGAGTTGCTTCCTTGTCAGCCCAGCTGCCCCGGGTGCAGCTCTGGGGTGCCCAGCACAGCAAAGCCTGTGAGCAGGGGCCGGTTCTCACCATGAGAAGCTCTCTGAGCAGATTTTGTCCATGCGAGTGTGTTGCTGGTACAGCCTCGGCTGCTGCCGACCTCGTCACCGGCAGCGTGTGAGCAGGGCAGGTCTGCCCGCCTGCCCTCGGCCTGGCACTGCGCTTGAGCTGGTGCCGTGGAATTGACCAGTCCTTAATAAATAGCACTGCTCATTGCTTGGGGTGTTAATTCTGCAGTCTGGCTGCCCCCTCCTCCCCAGAACCACACAGATCGTGCTTCAGCTTCAAGAGGATGTGCTGGGTGGGTGGTGACCATGGCTGTTGGCTGTGCAGAGCTTGACGGCTGGTGGAGTTAGAGCGATAGAATCCTAGGATGGTTTGTGTTGGAAGGGACCTTAGAGATCATCCAGTTCCAACCCACTGCCGCAGGCAGGGACATGTTGCACTAGAGCAGGTTGCTCCAAGCCCCATCCAACCTGAGCTTAAACACTGCCGGGGATGGGGCAGCCTCAGCTTCTCTGGGCACCCTGTGCCAGCGCCTCAGCATCCTCACAGGGAAGAGCTTCTGCCTAAGAGCTCATCTCAGTCTCCCCTCTGTCAGGTTAAAGCCATTCCCCCTTGCCCTGTCACTACAGATCCTTGTCAAAAACCCCTCTCCAACTTTCTTGTCAGCCCCTCTAGGCACTGGAAGGTGCTCTAAAGTCTCCCCAGAGCCTTCTCTTCCCCAGGCTGAACAAGCCCAGCTCTCTCAGGTTGGAGCAGCTTTTATCAGACAGCCTGTGCAGGCTGTCTGATGGGACATGTTGCATTGGGCTCTCCCAGCTCTAATCACACTTTGTATCCTTGTCTACCCACATCCTGTGTCCAAACACCTCCATGGACCTCCAGAAACAAACATGCCTTCTGCATGCAGAGTGCAGCTGGGGTACAGACACCACTGATTAAACACTGCTCCCTTCTGTAACTCCTGTCCATCAAACATAACTGGGCTCACTACGATCAGCGCAAGGGATCACAGCCAGCTCTTGTCCGTAGTAGCCCACGCGCTGTGCTACCTTGCAGCCAGGGAGCAGTTACTTCAAAAGCCCCTTTTGTGGTCTCTGCTCCTTGCTGGCCTAGAGAGCAGCACAGCCCCGGTGTGGGGGGAAAGCTCTGCCCACAGGCTGCCAGCTTCTCGCTGTCCTGCCCAAGGCTCGCCCTTCCCCTGGGTGCCCTCGCCTGGCCCTGTGCATTGAGGTGCTGCAAGAGCTGCTCCCTTGGCTGGACCCTGTGGGTACGTGGCCGGGGCAGCTGCTGCAGTGGGGTAGTGTGGCCACACTCTTCCTCCGGTTGGCTTGCATGGCTGTATTTCTTGCATCCCTGTTTCCTCCTTTCCTTGTCAGGTTTACAGGGTGCCCGGAGGCTTTGGCTTGGTAATTTGCCAGGGAATTAAACCCATGATTACTGTTCTGTCTCTTTGCAGCACTGTAGGTGAAGGTCAGCATGCATCCTGCTTTGGGGCATGAATCGTAGTTCCTGCTAGGATTAGATTCCTTTTGGCATAAAGTACATCCCAAGGCTCTGGTCCTGCTTGAGGATTGTTTTCCTCCTTCTTTGGCATCCTTCTTAAACTCCATTGGGTCCTCTGTGTTTCCAGCATGACCCTGTGCAGTGCTGGGGGAAGGCAAGTTAAACCACACTTGCTGCTTTATTCTCTGCTACAAATGAGGAATCTTTGGCTGAAAGATGATTTCTTCCACTCCAGGGAATTCCAGAGTAGAAAGGGAGCATCTGGGAGGACTTGGCAGAGATGTGAAGATGTTTTCTTCTACCCTTTTGCTGATTGTTATGAACCTTGTTTTTGGGTGGGCAACCTGTGCAGTTTCGTCCCCTTGTCAGCCCTGGTGTGATGGGTTTTTTCCATCCCTGAGCTGCAGTCTGGCTGGTTCCTTGCAGACAATAACACTGATGTACAATTTGCAGGTGGAATTATCAGCAGGCTGGGGGTAATCCGAGGCATAGCTGGGCAGAGGGGTGGATGATGGATCTAGTTAGTTCTGATGGCACTTTGAATAGCTGTAGTTTTGCATGATCTTTCAGCCTACCCTGGTGCTGTTCTAGCTATCCCAGCAGCCTTTCTTCCAGGTAGGAGAATCTTCAGACTTCGGGAGGTACATCTGAAAGTGGAATTAGGTTTGCAGCACATGAATTTTCATCACATTGTGTGTCACACGGAGGCAGTGGGTTGTGCAGTACGTGTGTCTTGAGCTGGGTAAGACAGATAAGGTTAGCTCATGTGCTCAGCAGCTGATGAGACAGCTCTTGACTCTGCGTACCTGCTGCTGGGCCCTGGAGCACCCCTGCACTACCTGCACCTATCTGCTGTGCACTGTTTGTCCCTGCTGCCTGCTCTGTGGTCCTTTCTCGTGACATCAACTTTTCCTCCGACCTTTTCCTCCTCTCAGTGTCTCTGGTGATCTGTCATCTTCAGACCACGTCTTGCAGAGGGTACTTAATTCACCCTTTAGTGCTCTCTGCCTCCAGGTGATGGTTTTGTAGCAGGGGTGGGTGGTTCTGGCTGGATCACAGCATACGTAGTGGGACTGGGATGAGAAATCAGGGACACAAAGGGCTCCTCTTCAGCAACCTTCAGACTCCGGTGTGCTCCTGTGGGTGGTTCAGCCCTGCAGCCTGCCCCAGCAGCCACTCCAGCAAGTGCTGTGCTCTCTGCCTTTCAGACTCCATGTATGTCTCCGAGTACTTCTCTCAGAGTGCACAGAAGCTGTCCTTCTACAGCTGGTATGGGAACGCTAAGCTCTTCCACTTCCATGTGCCGGAAGAAACTGTGCTGCTTCGCTGGCTTCTGCAAGCATCCCGGGGAAAAGGACCTGAGTGCACCGACATGGAGATCACAGTGTATGTATGCCCCTGTGCCACTGCTTGCCCACATGGGCTTCCTGTCCTTCTCTTGTCCTTGTTGTTCGTGGTTGTGGTTGGTTGATTGTAGGATGCTGGACATGTGTTCTCTACTTGAAGAAGCCATAGTTTCTTCATGTAGCAGCACTAAATCTGTGTTTAAACCTGTAGGAGCTTAAACCTGTAGGAGCATTTAGTTTAAACCTGTGTTTAAACCTGTTGGAGCATTTTGTGTTCCTGTTACCAGTGCATCTGGAGCTGTCTATCAGACGCGGCATCTAAGAGATGCCTTAGAAGCACTGGAGATAGCTCCACAGTGAGGCTGGTGTTGCTGCTCCTAAGAAAGGTGTTCCTGGACCTTTCTGTGCCTGGCAAGATCCTGCACATGGTACCAAAGGATGTAGCAGGACTACAAGGGGTTTGAGAAGACCCTAACCAACTGAAGACAGCCAAACTCCCCAGCACAGAGGAACCGAATAGAGTGGGGATGCTTTGTGAGGCATGCAGCTATGTGTGGAGCAGAGACAGGAGAGGAATGCCCAGTCTTGCAGATGCAAGAGCATGAGAAGATTGCAAACCTAATGCCAGTGAAAGAAATGCTGCCTAAAGCAGTACTTGACTTGGAGGATTTCAGGACTTTGAGCTGTAGCTTGGGAGGGTAGCAAGCTTCCTGGACAAGTTATGCCCATGGAGACACATAGGTCTCTGGCACCCGCTCCACAGAGGTCTTGGGAGTGACTGAAGCAGCTTGACTTGCGCTTCCCTGGTCTGTCCTGGACACAGATCAGTGCTCTCAGTTGCTCTGGAGCAGCCTGGCACAGCTGATCTTCCTTTCTGCTTTCCAGAAAGGTTTCCAATAGCTTGGGATGTGAGGGACAAGCTAAATAATACCCTAAGAAATGAAGACCAGCCCAGCTAAGCTCATATGGGTTAACACCATATCCACTGTCATGTTTGCCTGCTGGACCTGTTACGTGCTGTTGCAGTGCAGTCCAAAAGCAAGCAAATTAAACGCCAGATTGGCTGCCCAAATAAATATCTCGCGTGTTACTTGGCTGCCTGCTTTTCTGCTGCTTATCTGGGAAGCCAAAGTGCTGTTGTACTGAAGTTGGTCACATGGACTTTCCTTGGTAAGCATCTTCTTAGTCTGTCTGCCTGTCCTTCTTAAGAGAGGAAATAGGGAAGATGTAAATCTTGGCTAGAAAATAAAAGCTCTCTGTTGACGATTCAGCCTATATGGGGAATTTGCTGATGGTTATAAAAAAGGAGTAGTTTTGCTTCTGGGGCTTAACCTTAGTAAGTGTGAAAATTTGCTTTCAGGCTTCATGGAATTATGTAAATCCTTATCTTAATAAGCAGCCAAGTTAAACCAATCTCTAAATAAATCCCGGATAAGCTAATAGCAGCCAGTCCTCACCAGATGAAAATGATGGCTCTTGTGGCCCACTTGAAAATGTGGTTTTTTTTCACTCTGCTCCCTCTCAGATCCCAGGCCAACCTGGGTGTCCACTGATGAGTTTATATCCCAGTTTGCTTTGCCAGTGTCTTTACACCACTCGATTTATTTGCATTCTGGTTTCTCTCACAGGCACTTTCGCTATGGGGCTCCTCCCGTAATTAACCCACTGGGCACTCGTTTTCCTGCTAATGCCACTGTCCGTCCTTCCTATAACATCAGCATCACTCTGAGCAGTGCTGTGCAGAACACCACATTTGTGAACATCACCAGCCCTGCTGCTGGAGACTGGTTCATCGCTGCTCATCTCCCTGAGGCTGCTGGCAGGATTGAAGTGAAGGTGAGGGTCCTGGTGAGGCTCTCGGCCGTTGTGCTCTGCTCAGTGTGTCTTGCCACAGCTGACCCGTCTGCTCTCCCCTCCTGCAGGGTTTCTCCACTCCATGCCCCTATATGTTCCAGGCAGATATGTTTGTGCTCAGACTCACTGATATGCCTGTTCTGGAGCCTGGTGTTGCCATGCCACAAACAGTTGTCTCGCCTGCTAAGCCACTGCATGTCAAGTGAGTGAGAGCAGCGGGTGGAAGGACTTATGGCCATGGTGGGGTGGGATTTCCTATGGGTGCTGCTTAGGGAAAGCCACTGTTGTTCCCGTGTGGGGCTGGAGCTGGGGTCTCCGTGCCTGTTTGCCAAGCTCCCTGCAGCACTGGTAGGGTCTGCACAAGGAGCACGCACATCTCCAGCTCTTCCCGGGTGGTCCTAGAGGTTCAGCTGTGGGAATTGTAGTTCTTGGAGATGTTTCCCTGGGGAAGGATGTCCACAACACCAACCAGGACCAGCCAGCTCTTGCCACAAAACCCTGGGACTGTGGTGGGTCACAGCTGGCTTATGTGGAGAGCACAAGCTCTGCAAACTGCTGGTCCCCCTTCCTCCTGCAGGGTGTTTGTTCCCAAGCATGCCGCAGGGATGCGGTTTGAGCTGCGAAGCTGTGTGACAAGCGAGCGGAAAGCGTGTGCCGTGCGGGTAGTGCTGGGCTCCATCACGCTGCCCCAGTCCTTCCAGAAAGTCATCACCTGCACTGGGAACGTCAACTGCAGCCTGGCCCTGGAGTCACCCCCCTGGGAGAAGTGGCTGCAGATCATGGTGGAGAGTCTTGGCCCTCCCAATGCCAGTGTGTCTGTGGAGATGATGGCTTCTTTCACAGGTGGGCTTCCACTTTCTCTAGCCCTGTGGGAAGGACCAGAGAGAACTTTGTGTCTACTGTGTCTCTCTTGAGCTTTGGGGTGGGTGGCTATCTTCCCTAGCACGCTGGCATAACCTTGGGGGCTGGAACAGAGTTGTTGCTTTGAGGTCAAAACTGAAGGCTTCAGTGTTCACCCAAGAGGGTGCTCCCTGGAGATGCCTGATTTGGAAATGCCTGAAAAGTTTGGGGTCTCTGAAGCAATGATATTTTCCAAAGCCTGTTTGGGAAGCAGTGCCTGACTCACTTGAAATCTTGTGGGGAGAGTAATTTGGAGTTACTGCACTATGATGATATGTTGACTATTGATTGGGAATAAGCAGGCTACAAACAAGAAACCATTTCACAGAGGTTTCTTTGGGGTAATGTCTTGGATAGTGAGGGATGTCACCATTTCGGGTGACACCCTGTGACTCAGAGGGTTACAAGGTCCTTGTGGCTGTGACAGGCACCTTTGCATCCTCCTATTATATGACCATAATCCCTGTTTGACTCTTGGAAGCTCACCAACGAGGCACATTTTCTGCTGGGGGTACTGCCATTCCCTCTTCAAAGCAGAGCCTGAACCCACGTGCTGGGGGGCCGGGCACTGCCAGTCGAGGTGTTAGAGGGAAGCAGTAGAGTCTCTGGGAGTGATGGACAGGCTTCCATCACGTCCCAACTTGTGGATGCTGATGCTAGAGTTCCCCCTGCAAAGATGGTGCCTTTCAGGGGCTGTAGCGAATGCTGCAGTGCATGAACCAGCTGAAATACCTTCAGTTTGTGCTGTTACTTGAAGGTCTGGAGCTGCTGGGGCCCTGCCTGGATGAGGTGCTAGTCCTGCTTGTGCCGATTCTTTTCCCTTTCTGCTTTACAGCTTGCAGACCAGGAAGTACCAGTTCATTTCTTAACTTCAGCAGCCTCAACCAGAGCCAAACTGGTCCCAGACCAGGTAGCACAGGAGCAGCAGGGAGCTCCGCTCTGTCTACCACGGAGGCTTCACACAATGCATCTGGCCAGAGGAGCTTCTGCCTGCAGAACCAGCCCGTCGTTCGTGAGGACCTGGACGTGGTGTCTGTGCGCTACAGGCTCTTGAATGGTCCAAGTGTGCCTGTGAACAACCTCTCCCCGACCCTGCTCCTCCTCAACCTGAACACTGGCATGGACAGCGGGGGTTCCCTCGTGGTCAGTCTCCTGCTTAACAAGGTGTGGAGGCTCTCGGATGGGATTGTGCCCCCTCTGCAGGGCTCCGTCCCTGCTCCTGGGTGGGTTTGTCAGCAAACTCCAGGGGTTGTAGGTACCGGTGGGACTATTTATCTTCCCTTTTGTTGTCACAAAACACTCTGAGCCTGCTTTAGCCACTTCCAGCATGTCCCACCTGCCAGCTCCAGTTCAGGTGCCACAGCTTGCTGGCATGTGGTGGCAGTGACACAGAGGAGATGAAATGGAAAGCAGCTGCAGTGCCATCTTCTGCACAGAAGCCTGGCACCCTGCCACCAGGATAGGAGACTGAGCAGGGAAACGCAGGGATGTTCCTGCCCAAGTCACTGATTCGCAGTCTCCTTCAGTGACATCCCAAAATCAGCCCCCTGAAATTCTGTGTAACTTCCTGAGGGCTGCAGCAGGGCTCAGCCCTGGTGTCCTGCTGCCTCTGGCTCCTGCTGTTGTGCTCCTGCTGAAGCGATGTGCGAGTGCCGCAGCTCTGGGGCATGCAGCCATGCAGCCCCCCACGAGCCGCTCTTGCCTTTCAGCCAGCTTGTGACACGGTGGCAGCGCAGGGTGAGGTGAGCATGGGTTTGCCCAGGAAAAGCTGTTGTTGTCGGATGGCCTTGACCTGCAGGGTTCATTGTCCCTTGCTGCTGCTGGGGGCAGCGTGGGAGAGGAGTTGTGCCAGGGGGGTGGCACTGGGGCCCTCTGACCGGGGACACTGCTCTGTTTGCACAGACATCCGTGAACCTGGCCAATGCCTCCGTGGTAGCGTGTGTGAGTGCTGCTTCACCGGTGCTGTCCCTCAATGCCACACACAACTGCAGCACAGGTAGGAGACGCTGGCACCTGATGCCAGCTCAGCGACACCGTCTCGGGGCTTTGCTTTTAGGCTTGTGAGCTGTCAACTGACTCAGGACTTTGCAGTGTCCCAAAGAAGCTGATTGTGGCACGAGCCCTTGTGAGGTCTTTGTGCTGGCATGTGCCTAAGGTGCTAATCTGGCACCAGGAGTTAGTCTTCAACAAAGGAAGGTCTCATTACCATCTGCGGCTCTTCCAGCCTTGTTGGCAAGAGGCTTGGGGATGGTCAAGGTATTGCTGGTGTGTAGAGAAGCTAAGCTCTGTACTGGAGGACTAGCCAAGCAAACAAAGTGCTCCAGGCGCCTGTGCTGTCTGTGCAGGGCTGAGAGCTGAGCTGAAAGAATAAACAGGGGTCTCAGGGGCAAGGGTGCTCTCCATTCCCCGGGTACCTCCTGAGCATGGGAGCAGGAGCCACAGGAGCCTCTGATTCCTGTGCAGTCTATCTCAGCATAGGATTGCTGTGGGCCCTTCTCCCCTAGCCTTGGCACGTCACAGCACCCTCTTTTCCTTAAGCTTTTTTCCAGGGCTACCCTCTGAGTGTGAGCACGTCCTCTGCGGAAGCGACGCTGATTGTCCTGTACCCACAGACGGATGACTGGTTCCTCTCCCTGCAGCTCACCTGCCTGAAGGGCCAGGGGTGAGTGCTGTGCCATCCCATCTCAGCGCTGGTTCAGAGCTCTGTCTCCACATCCCACTGCCCCTGACTGGTGTGAGCAAAACCAAACCCCTGTCCTCACCACCGTGCCATGGGCTCAGCTCAGCTGGTAGCAGCTGAACTGTGGCTGCAGAGGAAGCAGGGGGTGGGTGACAATGTCAGCTTGCTCACTTGTGAGCACCCAAACAGCTTCTCTAGTGCTCAGCTGGCACATCTCATGCAGACTGCAGATGGCAGAGCCTGCCTGGATGAGCTTCCTCTTCCCCAGGTGGATTTTGAGGTGATACATTGGTAAATGAAAATGCTGCTGTTACTCCTTTGAAGGGTCTCTGAGATGTAGACAGCTGTGCCCATACTCCTGCAGTATGCTAGAAAGCAGAAGCTCGGTTCTTGTGTAAGGGGCCAAGGGTGTGCCATAAAACAGTGCTAGTGATGCTGCAGTCAGTTATGGGCACTGGGTTCTGCTATGGGGGTCGGGAGAGCTGATGGCTGCACATCAGTTTGGCAGTTCAAGTGAGAGGGAATCAACTCTGCTTCAAACTCTGGGGAGGGATGGAATAGATCCCAGAATATCAGGGATTTGCCTGATGGAATGGCTTGAGCCAGAGCAGGGTGCTCCCTGGACACAAGGCTGTCCCAGAGGACCAGGGTACCAACGTGACCTGCTGTCCTTGCAGTCAGTGTAATGCTGCAGAAGCCAAAGTGACCGTCTTTGCATACCTCACCCCCTGCTTCAATGACTGTGGGCCATACGGACAGTGCAGCCTCCTGAGAAGACATGGCTACCTCTATGCTGGCTGCAGCTGCAAGGCTGGTGAGTGCATGTTCTAGGAAGCTTTGCCATCCTCCCCAGGGGGTGGACACATGTTTATGGTGGTGGTGGTGTTTGAGTAGGGCAGCCTGGGGTCTGCTGTAGCTGCCAGGAACAGTCTGGTGTCACAGTGCCTGCCCAAACAGCACCCATGGTGGCCTCTTGGAGAGCATCCTGACTTCCCCAAGGGAGCACAGAGTACCCCAGGGAAAATGGGAAAATTGGGCTGACAG